>CM030374.1:7122663-7362076 GCA_003604175.2 Clonorchis sinensis | reverse complement strand
AGATCACGAAGAGTTTGGGTGTTGTTAGTGTTGTACGCCTTCCAGGATGGGGTCCCCGTGACCCCGCCTGTGCTTGGCTGGAGACGTTGGGAGAAATGGCGGCTAATCGATGTCAGTGGCATTCATGCTGCCACTTTCTTTCCAGATTGTCTGATTGGTCGGTTGGAGGTGTAGGCACCTCAGAATGCTTGACATAGGCCAGCACTAGGTCCCCTCCATCATCCACCATTTTTCTCTTCTCTTCGTTCTAAGGTTTTTAATATATATATATATATATATGGCAGTTCTTCGAAGATGGTAGATTGACATGTTTCTTGCTGACTTGCGAGAGCAATCGAACTGCCAGGCGTGCATGCACCATGGCGTGGTCGAAATCAAGTCGTGTAGCTCTCCACCGGTGGCTGAGTAATGATTACTTGTCGAATAATTTGTAGCGAGTGTAGATGATCCGAAACTTCGGTTAGGATTGGTGATTAGTGGTCTATTTGACTGATGATTAAGATAAATATGAAATGAAGAATGATTGTTGAACTGCGAGATTAGTACAGCAAACATTGTACTCGGGACACTTGCAAGCAGATTAACGAGTGACCCGAGTATTGTCTTGACCTAAGGAAAGCTTTCGACGGTGAATCGGAGATCGTTACCCCTAAAACTAGTCGTGCGGGACCTGTCGGTCACTCATTAACTGGGCTGCTGACCCGATGGGGTGATTGAAAATGTCCTGAGTTTAGAGCCCAACCCACCGAGTCGTATCACATACACAAGAACAGCTCACGCACGCGGAGAACCCCTGATTATGAAACTGGGTGACATTTAACCGTCTGATTTCCTGACAGGTGCAATCGGTTGTTTGTCTGTTCGCCGAGCTTGGCAGTAGGATTGCAAACGTTTTATCACCAATCGAGGTGATATCGTCAGTGCGGGGTTGAGTGGTTCTGGTATCTGGTGTTCGAAATGTAAACGCAGAGTACCCTCAAAAATAGGTATAACCTGAGTGATCCAGAGTACACATGGAGGTTAACAAACAACATACTTGAGTGGTACGACAGCATTATACCATAATCGAGGGGATATTTGCTTAATCTCTTGAATCGAAAGACTATTTTTGGGCTGTTCCGTGATTCTGTTGTGGATGTAGGTTAAATCGCTAGACCTTCTACCGGAGGAAGCCTCAGAATTCGAGGAAGACTTCAAGAAACAGCTTGACGGTTGTATGGAAACGAGGATTGCAGGATATCATCACGTTTGACGTACATCCAATCTTGCTGGTGGGATAGCACACAACTGAGGACGTCCTGCCGGTTAACTGAGAAGTGACGAAGTGTACAAGTTATCTGCCACAAGTTACTGATTAACTGATTAAATCTCTTCCACGTTTCAGTGTTGGCACCCAAATGTCGTGGCCACCAGAACGATTGTGCATCAGTATACGGTTCACTTTTAAAGAAATAACGGCCTGAACGTTCGAACTACCTGCCAATTTAATGTTTATGTAATATCCCCGTTTCAGCTGACTGTCTCCGCGTAAACCCAGTTTTCGAATTTCGTACGCTTATTCTGGTACATGGGACAATGTCCCAAATGCCGGTGATATCAAAATTCAAGGCTGCTCCTCTGACGGGCCCCTCAAACTATATCAAAACTTATCGGCTCACTTTTCTCCAAGTTGGTGTTTTTACCATCCAAACAGTTTGGTCTATAGGACGGGAAACCACGATACTGGGATGGCGTCTTATCCCATGACAGGTTGGTTTGGATGCGACCCCCTCATGTTTTCTATTTAGTGTTAGCATTCTCCTCTATCATGTGGAGAAGTCTTGCCTTCTTTTGGTCAAACAATTTCGTCCGGGTACGTATCATCGTGTTCTTCAGCAGCCTTTCTTTCATACTGTAATGGTAGCACTACAGCGTTCCGGAAAGCTAACACTAAATAGGAAAAAATTTACTTGGACAAATTACTCTGTCTCAGTTGAATCCAACCTGCTAATAGAATAACCGTAATTGCAGTTGATAATCATTGGAGAGGAGAATTCGTGTAGAACAAGCCAGCTGGATCACTCGTATAGGCCGACTGAAAGTAACAGCTTATGCAAGGTGCTCTATTCTGAGAAATGCTAACTTATAGTGTTCCTCAAGAAACCGGCCGCAAATGGCCAAGTTCGAAAGTCTCCTCAGAAAAGCGAGCTATATCACGACACTAGTGACAAAATCGGATGAGAATTCTGGCCGTGATCGTGACACAAAGGTCAGAAAAGTCTCCCTCCACCAATTGTCCTAAAAACTTCATACTTTTCAACATGTTTTCAAAACTGACCGACTTTGTTTAAACATTACAATTTTATTTTCCATTACGTTGTTGCATAATTGTCACAGCCACAATTTGCGGTCCGTAGTTGTGTCTAGCATACCGCAATATGAAATTCCTCTGTTTTTCTCCGCACATTCAATGTCCAAACTCGTGCGCAACTAGATCGGCAGGCTGATCTGGTAGGTACTCTTGGCACTTTATGAGCTCAAACATGGGACCCACCTATGGTCGTCGAACTGGGTATAGCTCAGTCGTGAACTTGCTAATAGAACCCAACCTTTGCCCTTCGTGGGCTTGGGCAGCGTGGCGTTATCTCGGCTCTCGGTTTTCCTTGGTGGCATGGCAGCTACGCACCGAAAGGATGTTACAGTTGAATGACTGTTATTATTCTGCGGAAATTGAGCCTATGACACTTTCCTATCAAGACGCTACTGCCAGAAGGTCTGTTACACATCAACTCAAGCATTAGCTTCTTGCGGATAGGGAAACTTGGAATTGGAACTAACTTGTTCCGCTTAGGATGTTTGAAAACAATTTCACCTAACACAACACAGACCTCAAAGCCTAACTGTTAGTTAGTTGGATCATTAAAGCTGGACCTGAAATTTAAAGTATCAGAAGGACCGGCGTCTTTGTTATTGAACTTGTCATCCTCAACGAGAGTCTAGTTAATCGTGTGCCTGTGTACCCATATCTCCCATTGAACTTCAACCCGAGCCAACGTCTTTGCGTGTAGACCTTTTTTCAGTGTCTGGAGTACTAATACGTCTCCTTGCTTTGAACGATCACTGGGCCGCGGGGCTCGCACCCTTTCATTGTAAGTGCATTGTGAATCTTTTCATTAAACCTGGATCGGACTGTTTGGACTAATTTGGGGACAAGAATGCTTCCTGGCAAACTGGGGCCAACCAAAAAAAGGTACCTCGGACGACTACTGTAACCATAGAAACATGAACCCTACCCTGGTTGTAACGGGTCCACTGGTTTCGACAGTACTGAGCCCAAAATAGTCCAGCAGGAAGGCGCGACTATAACAATAGATAAGTCTGGATCGTACCCGACCCTGGCTTCTCGATTGTCCCCTTTTAGGCTTGGGCCGCTAGGAACTACCCGTCTCGTGAGCCTCTTTCTGACTGCGTGGCAGCTGTGCACCGCATGGGTTTCACAGCTGAACGACTATTAGTACTGCGACACCTGACTTCACCACGCGAAAGCGTCAGGCAAGGCCTCAACTAGGTATGGACCTTACACCAGGTCATGCGCTTGAGCGACGCCACGCGCAGCACCCGGCCACCAGTGACGGTCTTACTCAACCTTCAAAGGATGCTCGAATCCGCAGATAGATTGGCCTCTTGACGTATACTTGACTCACAGGTAATGCCTTTGAGGTTTGTCAGCATTCTTCCTGCCCCTTATTCCGGTTGCATTGGCATTTACAACGAATTATTTGAAAGTTTCCACCTCCAGGTATTTTTCAATTTTATCATTGACGTCATCATACAGACTTGGATCATTGTCGAGATCGCATCTGGGGAGAGATTGGTGGACAGCAATACTCTGTTTGTTTGCACATAGCAAGTAAAAAGTAACACCTTGCCTTGGTGCAGTCTTACTTCCAAGGCACCCTCTGGCTTATTCTCTGGGGGTTAATCAATTATCAGGAGAGACGGTTTTGAGACAATCAAGCTGGGTTCCATTCTGGCCGAGCATGCATTGACCGTATCCTTACTTTGAGTTAAGTTCTCGAAAAGCGCCACTCAAACGTCGAGCAGTGGTCTATTTTTCTTGGAAACGTGAAAACGGTGCCGTAGAGAGAAATCTGACCCGTTCCATTGCCACGATCGGTTTTGACGTTTGAAGACGGCACATTACGATTCACATGAAGTTTCTGCTGATAACTGTATCCCGCGGAAAGCTTAAAGTCACACTACAATATTCTTTATTGTGTAAACTGTCCTCCTAATCACATGGTGGATAGTGTAAAGAGATAGCATGACTTTCTGGTGTCCACACACATGCAGTTATCGCTCTGAAAGGAACATCAGAACGGTGTTTAGTATGCGTAAAACACCAATCTTTAGGGTAAATTGTAATTATTTGCACGTGCTACTGACGATGTGCATGTCCCGCCTGCACCTACCGTGCAGTTTGGGCTATTTTTCTATGGAGCTGTTCTTCTCATCTACATTAGTGGACAAACACTAGGTTGCTGATAAACTGCTCCCGTGAAGGATAGTCTCTATGTATGGATCATATAGAGCATATCTATTCGGTTTAATCCTTTGAACAGTAGAGTTTCCGTAATGTGGACGTCCAAAAGGGCTTGGCGTTCTGCCTCTTGATGGAATGGGAAATGGGGGGAACAGCACTTTTCGTGGGAGTGAGCTGGGTGTGTGGCTCATGTTGCTGGAGACCATTGTAGTGTTATGTTGAACAGCGATTGGTGCTCCAAACATTCGGAAAGATTCTAAGGAACGAGGTGTCCATGTCATGTCCAATCCACGGTTCGACGCGCAAAGGGCAGTGGTATGCTATTTTGGTACTGACAAATAGTTTAGTCATGAGCCGAGCATGTATCGAAGATGAATGTTCGTTTATCTATCACGGCTGTTCCGTGATTGATAACTATTCCGTGGAAGAAAATCATCAAGGGGGAATATTGGTTGCGTAGCTAATCACCAAAGCACACCACTCCTCACGTTAGCACGGAATAACAATAATAGTCTATTCTTGAAGCTGTCCCCTACTTTTTACTTCTTCGATATCTCTCTCAGTGATATACTTCAACAAACTTCGTGAGGCGACCGGAAAAATGAGGTTGGATGATGACGAGATGTTCTCTTGCACCAGTGTCCCTCCACACAGCGCCAATACGGTGGAATTATGTGCCGGTTTGATTGATGGCACAGACTCAGATCCACAGGTGGTTGCTGCTCGGGAAATACTCGAAGAATGTGGGTTTTCAGTAGATCCATCTTCACTGCAGCTTATAGATAGTTTTCAGTAAGTTTGGCTGGCTTTTTACTTGACGCACCATATGTGTTACATCTATCTTCCGAGTGCATGTACGTTCTATGTGACGGATATAGCCATGGTCCATTTGATTAGACTTGTCTACTGCATCCCTCAGTTGTACTGTCTCCCAGGAATTTGAGCAGTTTGGTGTATATCACTAAAATTCCCTGCTGGCGGACCGTTGCATGAGCTGTCGATGTAAGTTTGGTTATTGTCTTGTTACGTTGGATTATTCTGCCCTGAACCATCAAGGCAATTTTCACTCTGATATGTAAGTCTGCTTCGTTTCACCTCTACAGTGGTGGAAACTGCAACGCCTGGTCCACGCTTAAGCGACACTGTGTGATTTCTACACGTTTGACCCACGATGATAGACTACCGCACTGGCCAGCATTTACAAGGATCTTGATAATAGGTGAATGCGAAACACAACCGGGACAGCAATCCGTACCTGGGATGAGAGCCGCATACAAAGGTGAACAGCTGGTGCCTTCTAGAGCGGCTTAGTGTCTGACACAGATGACCGAATTTCATCTTCTAACATTCGAATTGTAATTTATGAGCTTGCAGTATGCATGAGGAATCTGTCAAGTTTCGCTAGGTTCCTGTCTTGGGTGTCACTCTATTTTATAACACAATATGACCGTTCTTGAATACAAGCAGGGACAGTTCTATAACGGATTCATGTGTCATCTGCTTCTGCACTTTCCAACAGCTGCAGCCCGGATTCCTCATGCAACATGTAAAAGAAGCACCGAAATGTGTCATGATGCTAGTCTGTTTCTTCACAGGAAAGCATTCCTACGACCCCTTGTTCAAATACCACTTGATGTTGGACCAGAGCCCTCGTGATATCTATTATTGTTATGATCCTTCTGTTGACAAGAATGACAGAACTGTTTACAGCAGATTTACTCAACAAGATGTGGTAGGAATGAACAACTTGTTGCAGGAAGCCGAACGGTACTGAGTCGATCGCAGAGATGTGTTGCGATTCGTTGTCTTCAGGTAAAGGAAAACGACTTTCTTTGGTTGTTCATAGACGTTGCAGTGTATGAGGAGCTGAATTACACTTGATTGTTCTTCGTGACTGTGTTGTTCATATCCGTGGCAGCTTTTGCGGCGATCGAAATTTGACTGATACTTCCATGCTTTCTGCACCTAGTTATTGTTTTCCCTGCAGATGGCAATAATAGCAGATCACCATCCGTTGATCATATGTTGTTTCTTCCGTATACTGTGAATGTGCTGCGTATGCTGAACCATCGTTTGCTGAAGAGAGTGCTGTTTTCAAATCCCAACTCAGAGGGGCGGAAGCAGAGAGTTGGCCAACCCCTGGCCTGGCAGAGGGGTATGAAAGAAACCACAAAACCTTTGATTACTGTCGGTGCTACTCGCCTTACAGGATGGGGACCGCGTGGTCCTCACTGTGCCTCGTTGGAGACACTGCAAGATATGGCTACCGATCGATGTCAGTGGTATTCTTGTTGTCAATTTCTGTCCAGATTACCTGAATGAGTGTGTGGAGGTGTAGGCACCTCGGAATGATTGTAGTAAGGTAGCACTAAGTCCCTTCCCCATCCACCTCTATTCTTTTCCCCACAATAAGGCTTTCAAATAAATCATGGTTGTACGGCAGCGAAGCATCGGTGTTGAACACTGATATCATGCTGTCGATGATGATGATACTGCGAATCAAAACGCGATTCCATGCACCAGCCACTATTTGTTGTTCTCCAACCTGACGAGTGGAGGAAAGTGTTGACAAGGGAGCTTCTTTTACTCCAGAACCTGGATACGAATTCTTCCCAAAGAGGGTAGCGGTAGCCTACAGTCAGTGGCCCTTTAGAGTCCAGCGAGCTTGATACTCTGTGTTCACCATTCATCTTGGTGGTGGGCTTTGTAATTGATTGTAAGTCTATCTTTTTCTTGAATGACTTCGCCAACTGTCAGCTTGAATGCACTCCTGAATTGGAACAAGATGCGCAGCTTTTTAGCTGGATGCGATTGTTTTCGGGAAAGTCGAGTGGAATCATGTCACCCAGTGAAGACATGCAAGAATTAGGTGGAGTGTGTGGTCGTACTCTGTTCGATGTTACACCCCGTGTGTTCAGAGGTAGCCTGTGTTTCTTTAGGTGATAACCCAAGTGCGCAATTTTGCCCATCAGAAAATAGGTCAATTGTTTCCAAACTGTTTTCAGAGCTCATGCTTACTCATGCATGCTCATGCTGCCTTGCTCTGCACCATTATCAACACTAATGGTAACAGATAGACCAGATGGCTCTTCATATCAAGCTAGCTTGTCTTCCTTAACTTTTGTTTATGTGTGGATTTGCCTGCTTCGAATGTTTTTTTCGTCCTTTCTATGTTTTCTTGGGGTTGTCCATACCTGAAAACAGTCTGATGGCTTCTCATCTCACCACATATCGTGAATAACATAAATAAAGTGTGGTTGTACGGAAATGAAGCATTAGTATCAACATACTGATTGTGATTACTTATAATGAAATCGTTTGTATTAATTGATCTAGCGTACGACATCCCCCAATCCCGAAACTGCTGAGCATGAGTGGTTGTTTTTCTGAATGGCGTATTCTAATTTTCCTTTCATCTGTCGACTCAATCTGTTTTTTCCACAGCTCTGGAGTTGGTCTCTTGGGCAACAGAATGACACTGTTTTACGCCGAACTGAATGAGTCCCAACGTGTCCCTGGTGCTGGTGGAGGCCTGCGGGATGAAGGGGAATTCATAGAACTTATTGAATGGCCCATTTCAAAAATAGATACACTCCTTGGTCCTAATCCAGAACGTCCGCCTTGCTCAACCTCCCTTTTATATGCTGTCAGCTGGTTCAAAATGAACAAGTATCCACACATTCTCTAGCATTCTTTGATAATTAGAATAGACTGTCTGCTGGAATATTTCTGACACCGCGTTGTGTCAGCATTGTATCAACTCACGGCAATATATTCCCCATACATCGATTTCCGCTATCTTTTTTATTCTCCCTAATGCGCCGTCTCCTCGCTCGGGGTCATTATCCAGTCTTAGTTTTCTCAGGCCCGTTTACTGATGTTTCCTATTCATTGTTGTGCTGCTGTAGTCACTTTAGCCCTCCGTTGAAAAAGATTCTCACTGATTGCTCTCTCTGTGTAGTTCTTACCTTCATGTATCCAAATATATGACTGGAAAACAAACTAAGCAAATTTTGACAGGTTTAAATGGCGATCGGCGGATAATCGAACCGAAGCTGAGATTATATCGCGTGAGAAGGTGACTTAAAACTCATGTTGGTGGATGTATTGAGACGTCCTTTACACGAAGCATGAAATCCACTAGAAGAATGTCTCCTGATAGCCATAGCCAGAGACTGTGTCTACAAAATCAAGCGCTGTGACTTAACGAAGGTCTGCACAGGGCAGATGGCTGGAGAACTTCACATCAGAAATTGTTAGCACAGGAGAAAGCTAAACAGGTCATCAAGGAACTCAGACGGATATCGAGCGCTACTGAAGGGCTCAAGGATGACGAGATGTGCGCTAGACGCGGAAAACAATAGATTTAGAAAATGTTGACCTTAAGAAGCACAGACTACGATTCGCGAGTCCCAGTCAGAATGGAAGGCGTAGAACTGGTGAGGAGTGGAGAACGGTTCTGTATCAGTCGGGCTTACACGTGACGGTGTACGGTTATCAGTATGTAGGAGTTACCAACAGAAACAGCCCAACCCAATCGAAGGTCTGCGTAATCTCACCACCTAACCAAATTGTGGTGGCGCTTACGTACCCGTACAGACCAACAGAATTTACCAATAACACCCAAAGGGAATCATAACTTGAGGTGCCCTAAACCGGGAAACCAAGGATCCAAGCCCGATCAAAATGATTCGCCTCCCTCCAAACAAGCCATCGGTCTTAGGATCTAGGCACGGGTGTATGGCAAGCTTTCGCCTAAGTGTACCACGTTTGTTGCTGCATTCTGCCACCCTTCCTCTTTAACTTGTTGTTGACGTGCTGCTTCCCTGTCTGCGTCTGAAATGGCTCAAGGATGAGTACCTCAGACAAGACTCCTTTCTTTGGCCTTGTCAAACGGAAAGTAACGTCCGCCCACAGAGCAGGGGAAGAGCCGACTGTACCTTTCACCGATCAGTTCCAACTGTTATTAGTCGTTGTCCTAGTGCGATCCTCTTGGTTCTTTACTCTACCAGTTCAGTAACAACCACTAGCTCTCTATCCAACAAAACGAAAAGCAAGCATGTGCTTCCAACACCAGGAAATCCCTCTCATGTACGAGCATTTGATACCCGCACTATCTGACTCCTGTTTATGCTGAATAAGGACGTATGCTGTCTATGGAAAGCCTACAAATGACTTCGATTCAACACAACTAGAACCAAGGATTTACTCCAAGGGTTTCCGGTCAACCGGTAACGACCAGAATTCAGTTAAGAGAGAGAGAGGGATCAGCCTTTCTGCTTTAATGAGTTTCCGTGAACAGTCGACCAGACGCAGTCGGACAAGGTCTGTCAGAATCGGCAAGCACAAACCAAATACGCGTCAATTATTCATTACCCGCGTACGCCAAAATGAAATGCGTCAATGGATGCTCAAAGGTGGACTTTGACGAAAGCATTCAAGACTGCTCCAGATAGCAAAGTACAAGGATATCTCGATCCTGACTGAAGATATAAACTCGAAAATCATAAGAATTAATGAAGATGAGAACCGTCATCATAATCATTATCTTCAGTTGTAAAAAACCGCGTACTTGCTGAATTTTCATTGAAGAGATCGGGAGGAGCTATGCTTTGAAAACAACAGTCTGGATGCATATGCATCAGTGAACGCGCGACGGGATCATGTCTGACAACGTCTCTGACCGTGCCAGGTGTTGCTGTTGATCACTTTCATACTTCGCTACCAAGTCCTTGCTCAACCTCCCTTTTATATGCTGTCAGCTGGTTCAAAATGAACAAGTGTCCACACATTCTCTAGCATTCTTTGATAATTAGAATAGACTGTCTGCTGGAATATTTCTGACACCGCGTTGTGTCAGCATTGTATCAACTCACGGCAATATATTCCCCATACATCGATTTCCGCTATCTTTTTTATTCTCCCTAATGCGCCGTCTCCTCGCTCGGGGTCATTATCCAGTCTTAGTTTTCTCAGGCCCGTTTACTGATGTTTCCTATTCATTGTTGTGCTGCTGTAGTCACTTTAGCCCTCCGTTGAAAAAGATTCTCACTGATTGCTCTCTCTGTGTAGTTCTTACCTTCATGTATCCAAATATATGACTGGAAAACAAACTAAGCAAATTTTGACAGGTTTAAATGGCGATCGGCGGATAATCGAACCGAAGCTGAGATTATATCGCGTGAGAAGGTGACTTAAAACTCATGGTGGTGGATGTATTGAGACGTCCTTTACACGAAGCATGAAATCCACTAGAAGAATGTCTCCTGATAGCCATAGCCAGAGACTGTGTCTACAAAATCAAGCGCTGTGACTTAACGAAGGTCTGCACAGGGCAGATGGCTGGAGAACTTCACATCAGAAATTGTTAGCACAGGAGAAAGCTAAACAGGTCATCAAGGAACTCAGACGGATATCGAGCGCTACTGAAGGGCTCAAGGATGACGAGATGTGCGCTAGACGCGGAAAACAATAGATTTAGAAAATGTTGACCTTAAGAAGCACAGACTACGATTCGCGAGTCCCAGTCAGAATGGAAGGCGTAGAACTGGTGAGGAGTGGAGAACGGTTCTGTATCAGTCGGGCTTACACGTGACGGTGTACGGTTATCAGTATGTAGGAGTTACCAACAGAAACAGCCCAACCCAATCGAAGGTCTGCGTAATCTCACCACCTAACCAAATTGTGGTGGCGCTTACGTACCCGTACAGACCAACAGAATTTACCAATAACACCCAAAGGGAATCATAACTTGAGGTGCCCTAAACCGGGAAACCAAGGATCCAAGCCCGATCAAAATGATTCGCCTCCCTCCAAACAAGCCATCGGTCTTAGGATCTAGGCACGGGTGTATGGCAAGCTTTCGCCTAAGTGTACCACGTTTGTTGCTGCATTCTGCCACCCTTCCTCTTTAACTTGTTGTTGACGTGCTGCTTCCCTGTCTGCGTCTGAAATGCCCCCGGATGTTCACTCGCAGACATTGAGTATGCGGACGATGTTGCTCTCCTTGGTTCAGATCCTTCAAAAATGCAAACCATTTTAATAACTCTGCCGCACTGTCCGGCATGCGCTTCACACCTGCGAAGTGTAAAGTGCTGCTATAAGACTGGGTGGGAGTAAAACCAAACCACATGATTGCAGACGAGCCAATCGACGTGACATGTTAAATTTGTTTGCTTGGGCAGCTGTAATAGTTCCGGTGAACTGAGTGAGGACAAGATTATTTCTCGGATCGGGAAGGCTGACAGGTTTAAATGGCGATCGGCGGATAATCGAACCGAAGCTGAGATTATATCGCGTGAGAAGGTGACTTAAAACTCATGGTGGTGGATGTATTGAGACGTCCTTTACACGAAGCATGAAATCCACTAGAAGAATGTCTCCTGATAGCCATAGCCAGAGACTGTGTCTACAAAATCAAGCGCTGTGACTTAACGAAGGTCTGCACAGGGCAGATGGCTGGAGAACTTCACATCAGAAATTGTTAGCACAGGAGAAAGCTAAACAGGTCATCAAGGAACTCAGACGGATATCGAGCGCTACTGAAGGGCTCAAGGATGACGAGATGTGCGCTAGACGCGGAAAACAATAGATTTAGAAAATGTTGACCTTAAGAAGCACAGACTACGATTCGCGAGTCCCAGTCAGAATGGAAGGCGTAGAACTGGTGAGGAGTGGAGAACGGTTCTGTATCAGTCGGGCTTACACGTGACGGTGTACGGTTATCAGTATGTAGGAGTTACCAACAGAAACAGCCCAACCCAATCGAAGGTCTGCGTAATCTCACCACCTAACCAAATTGTGGTGGCGCTTACGTACCCGTACAGACCAACAGAATTTACCAATAACACCCAAAGGGAATCATAACTTGAGGTGCCCTAAACCGGGAAACCAAGGATCCAAGCCCGATCAAAATGATTCGCCTCCCTCCAAACAAGCCATCGGTCTTAGGATCTAGGCACGGGTGTATGGCAAGCTTTCGCCTAAGTGTACCACGTTTGTTGCTGCATTCTGCCACCCTTCCTCTTTAACTTGTTGTTGACGTGCTGCTTCCCTGTCTGCGTCTGAAATGCCCCCGGATGTTCACTCGCAGACATTGATTATGCGGACGATGTTGCTCTCCTTGGTTCAGATCCTTCAAAAACGCAAACCAGTTTAAGTAAATTAAATAGTTCTGCCGCACTGTTTGACATGCGCTCCAAACCTGCGAAGTTTAGAGTGCTTCTATAAGACTGGGTGGGAGTAAAACCAAACCACATGATTGCAGACGAGCCAATCGACGTGACATGTTAAATTTGTTTGCTTGGGCAGCTGTAATAGTTCCGGTGAACTGAGTGAGGACAAGATTATTTCTCGGATCGGGAAGGCTGGGGCAATTTTTGCCAACCTCCGACACCTATGGTGCCCACGTGTCATCAGTTTGTTTGCCAAGGGTAGAGTATACACTGGTGCGGCCCATACTGCTTTATGGGTGAGAGACGTGGATTCTATGCGCAGAGGACATACGAAAGCTGTTGGTGTTTGACCACCTGTGACCCCCAAGAACTAGTCGGGTCTGGTGAAAACATCGGATTAGTAGTGCTGAGGTACACCAGATGGTATTAAGAAGCAAGAACTCTACCACGATAGATGAATTGCTCACGCTTCATAAATTAATCTGGTTAGGACATCTACTCTGCATTCCAGAGGACTATCTAACTCGCCAAACCCTGTGCTAAGAGAAAACTACCTAGAGATGAACAGTCTGGTCTGGCAACGAATTATGAAAACACTAAAAAGTAAATTCAGTCTGGTTATCATCTATCGCTTCCCTGGATGGGGGTCCATGGACTCAACTCCTCAATTGTGAGTGACACTGGCAAATATAGCTGAAGTATGCAGCCTGTGGCGCTCGTGCGTCAATGCTGTCACCTTCTCTGGCTATCTGTCCAGTTTCCCGTCCCAGCAGCTTAACTAACTGGTCATGTCATAGCCTCCAATAGTTGGCTGTTTCCCTATTTCCGGTGGTCGAAAATGTAGCAGCTGGAACGAAATGCCCTCGTACTTGATTTATAACTTATGAACTGAACGTAAGCGGCCTCACCAACTGACAATACATTTTAAATGACATTCAACTATGATCTAGTTCGCCGGTTGAGAGAGGTCTTTCTGATTGTTTCTCCGTCTTCCTCGAATCTCAGCCAACCTAGTAATCTCATTTGGCCTGACGAAGCTTTTTTTCAAAAGGGGAACGCTGCTGAGCAACATATCCACCGATTGTAGGTCAGACCCTTCTGAAACGATTAACTGGCTTTTGTTGAGATACATCTAAACCGATGATCGGTACCAGTCGCCTTCTTGCTGTTTATTTAGAAGTGTAGGCACCTCGAAATGATCGTAATTGGGTCCGGGTACCTTCTCCATTCACCTTTACTCCATTCTTCCGAGTAATTGTCTGTAGGCAGCGAAGCGTCAGTGTTGATCACTAATGTTTTGCCGTCGTTAATGCTGAGTGTTAGTCCCTCTGTAGGCAGGGAAAAAAATACCACGTCTCAGCTTCTTGAAACACTTAGTTTCTCAGGGGAACAGTTATTATAACGCTTAGTGCTTCGCAATTAGAACAGTACCGTTCGATTAACATCTAAAATTCAGGGACTCAGGGTTCAGATAATTTTGTTTACTGAAAAGAACACCCTGGGGAATTACGGTTTCACCACTTAGGTATATAGAAGTTGTTCCTTTTCCCTTCAGTGGATGTACACTGTTGCTTCCGAAGAATTCCACTGAAGAGAGCACAATTACCCGGTCCTGGATTTTTCCGCATTGTGGGAGATATGGTGTCCCCCCAGAAGAAAGGATCGGCTTATTCGCTCTGGGAGAAGATATTTACCACGCACACATCAACTACCAGTTAAAGCTGACAGGATTTCGTCGCTCGAGGAGCGGCATATGCCTAGCTGGGTCAATTACGTCCAGGTCGATACTGTTGAAAATGTACATTTGGTATGTAGAGAGCATTCGGCTAGGTGCAGTGGAAGCTACTGATCAGCGCCAAACACTGCCCGATGTCCGTCCGACATAAGTTACATTATCTTAGGACGGCGTCGTGAAAACATTGGATTCCAAGCATTAATGTTGAACACTGATGTTATGCTGTCGATGATGATGGTGATGATTACGCTACAATGGACCCCGACGTAATCTCTCCACAGCTTTCAAAACTGAAATTGATCCATCTGGAGGGCAACTTTCAAAAGAGAAGATAGATACTTTGCGTTGTATGCTAAGGATTAACGTGCACCTGATTGAAAAACGGTGCTGAATAAGTGGTCACCGAAACAGTCCCGAAAACTCTTTTCCTCAAAGGCTTGAAGAATTTCCTGACCGATTGGGAGCCACGACTTCCGTTCGTTTAAAACGAGGAATTTGAAATGAATCGAAACTTTCTTGGTTGTAAATGCAACAGCATAAGACCAGATAGCATGTAGCAACAACCTTTGGGAACTGCTGTTAGATACAGATGTACAAACGGAAGAGTACCTTGCTAACAATAAACTAACAATACTTGAGTTTGATATATATTCGTATCAGCCTTGGTTCGCGATTAGTACAGAAATGCGGGGCAATTTTTAAGTAAGTCTTTTCGGTGGATGGCAGTTTGCTTATGTGTCCTTTTACGTAGTAGTATTATCCCAATAAAATTCCTCATTCTTATCATTTCGGTACAAAATTAAGTTCACTGCCCCAGCCAATTAACCTCCGCACTCACGTAACATTATCGTAATCCAAAAGTGACATTTATTCCTTGACTTTAAAGGAAAACGTCGTGTCGGTGACGTGAAACAAATTCCTTCTGTTGTCATAATGATGGTATGGACACATTCTGTGAGGGCCACTTTATGTTCAGTTATTCAATTAGACCGAAAACGTAATTAG
This sequence comes from Clonorchis sinensis, assembly GCA_003604175.2. Taxonomy (NCBI): domain Eukaryota; kingdom Metazoa; phylum Platyhelminthes; class Trematoda; order Opisthorchiida; family Opisthorchiidae; genus Clonorchis; species Clonorchis sinensis. The sequence continues at coordinate 7,346,640 of CM030374.1, read as the reverse complement.
TAACCTCCAAGAAACTTATTGGTTTCAGAAGAGCTTGGTAAACAATCGGTAGTTTTTATTTGGGCAACGTTTCGCTTTTGACACAAAAGCTTCATCAGGCCACGTAAACAGGTCACTAAGTTGGCCAGGTTATAAGGCAGACGGGCACCAATCAGGAAGTCCTCTTCAGATTATCACAATCGGTCAGTGATGAGTGTCAATTAATGGCTCTTGTCGGCTATTGTGGTTGCCAAAATCTTGAATTGGTGGGTTGGAGGAGTTTCAGCTTAGTTCCGATCAGTTCTTGTTCCTTAATCTTCCACTTCAGGGTGCTTCAGTTGATTATTCACCTCGGGCGCAACTGGTAGATTTTTCTTGGTCTTCGTGGGCTTGTGATTCCTGTGGCAATTTAGTTGGGGGGGGGATGTGAGGTCAAGTGGAATTTAGATGATGACTACTCCTCCTTCTGGTGACCGCACACCAACACGTGTCAGCTCGACTGATCCAAGACCGTTCTCCACACTCTTGCCAGTTCCACGCCTTCTATTCTGTTAACACTAGGATGCTTGGCGATTTCTACCGCCTCAGCCATCAGTCTCTGTGATGTGGACCGTAGTCCTCGTCTCAAAACCTCAACATTTTCTAAATCTATTTTGTGCCCCGTATCCAGTGCATGTTCTGCAATTGCCGAGTCTTTTAATAACGCTCGATATTCATCTGCGTTTCTCGACGGCTTGTTTATTTTCCTCTTATGCTCCACGATTCTGGTGTGAAGCTCCCTGGCCGTCTGTCCTATATAGACCTTAATGCAGTCGCTACACTTGATTTTGTAGACACAGTCCCTAGTTCTGTTTGCCGGGAGGCGATCCTTCAATTGCACCAGTGCAGAGCGCAGAGTGTTTCCCCTCTGGAAACCTACTCTTATGTTGGCCGTGTTTAGAATCCTTCGAATGGTCTCCGATGTCCCTGGTTTATATGGAATAACAGCTGTCCCGAGCCATTCTCGTTTGGGTTTCTCCACCGGTACCAGCACCCTTCACAATTGACGCCTAATCAAGCTAGATGGATATCCACTACCCTGAAGTTTGTCCATTACTTCAATTTGGGCCGCTGTCCGATCAACTTCCTCTATGCACAGGGCCCTTACACGCCTAAACATAGATGAGGCAATACTAGCGAATACCAACTTTGGATGGGCAGACGAGTAGTTCAAAACTGCCCCAGTGTCAGTTGGCTTCTCGTATACTGTGGTCTTTAGTTTCCCCCCGACCTTGTGTGTCATGCAGTCTAAAAATGCCAGTGTACCCGAGGTTGACTTTATCTCCATACTAAATTTGATGTGTGGACTCAGTTCATTCAGATAGTTGTAAAACTCATTAACCTTGTCTCATTTCATTACGACAAAAGTATCATCTACATAACGCCAGAATATCTTGGGTGGGTATGGGAATCCGCCTAGAGCTTTCTGTTCAAATTCTCTCATAAATATATTTGCCAAAACCGGGGATATTGGGGATCCCATTGCTAGACCTTATTCGTGAGTGTAAACCACGTTGCCCAAATAAAAACTACCGATTGTTTACCAAGCTCTTCTGAAACGATGACTTCTCAGTCGGTTCCAAACTTTTTCCAATTGATTGAACATTTATTGGTTCTTTCCTCAGAGCATGTCAGCATTAACGGAACCAGTGTGAACGATATTCTAAAAAACGGGTAGTGCATTTCTCATGGTTACAGATAATACAATTACAAGAGCTGCATTGGTTGCTGCAGTTTGAGTGCGTTTGCCTTGATGGACCGGTGAGTGATTTGTCACCACGCTGGACTTACATTTGGGCACTTGGTAGATTCTGTCTCATTCACTTTATTGAACCTGTTGGGCATGTGAATTTCAGTACAAGGACTATTATACATACACTCATTACAATAAAATAGAGTCACGTGAAGAGGCATTGAATGGTGAAGGAATACAATCATTTTGGTTCACTGTGAAAGCAGCAATGTTGCTTCTGGATGATTCGTTACATGAGTTCCTTCGGCGCAGTGTTTCTATCCTGTGATCTTGATGACCCAAAAACAGCATTTAGAAATCTGAATCGGAAGTTCAGATAGAAATTCCGAAAATTGTCACAAAGCAGTACATTGTCTTGTTTTCCCATTTGTAGGTGTAACAACCTAAATAAATAGGAAAGATTTCATATTTAGTTGGCACTGTAAAAGTTTCGTCAAACAGTAGCGACTTTTACAACCTAGTTTCTGACAATACCACCACTTTTGGGCTTAGATTAACTTCAAATAGGGGAATGGAATTCAGCCCGGTTAAAATGGATTGTCCTGTGGAATGATGAAATGCGGCCACCACTGATACACTGCTATATTTGCGCCTTATCAAGTGTGATTTTAGAAGTTCCGTCTCAGTTCATTTGCCAGTGTATAAAACCTGGCATTTCAAGGGAGTAGTACATCTATTTTTTGAACTGTTTGGTCAAAGTCTGTCGGGATCAACTCGGTCATCAAAGTTGACAGCAACAAAGTAGAATACTGGTGCAGGATTGCCGTGAAAGTGCTTTCAATCTATTCATCAACATCATTATCATCATCGTCATCATCATCATCATCAGTATCGTCATCATCAGCATCATCAGCTGTAAGGACCGCACACACACAGTGGCCATAGCTGTCACAGTTTCGTTCGCCGATGATTTAGGAAGGTAGGGTAGATAGCTACGTATTGGAGGCGGTAGCTGATATAATTGATACAAACACATCTGCGTTGGTCATTGCCGTCTCTCTGAATGGGGACCCTTGGATGGGACATCAATGGTAACAGACATGGCCCAGTTGCGCTCCCAATGGTGTTCATGCATTCTAGCTATTGCCTTCAATGCGTAGCTCCCCTTCCGATCTCCTTAATGAAAAGTCCACTGAAAGCCCTGGATTTCCAAGGCGCATTTGACTCGGTTGACCGGTCTGTTCTGCTTGACACGCTTGCCCACCAAGGAATGCCCCGGAAGTTCGTGAACATAATAAGCTCTTTGTATTCCAAGACTTCCGGACGTGTGAGAGTATACGGCGAGCTCTCCAAAAGCTTCCGTACACAAAGTGGCGTCCGTCAGGGATGCCCACTCTCCCCATTCCTGTTTAACTTCGTGATCGATGAAATAATGAGACGAACGCTGGAAGGTCTCCAAAACCCCGGTGTTCAAATAGCCTCTGACGAAAACCTTGTCGATCTGGAATATGCAGATGACATCGTTCTTATCTTTGAAGAGGAGGAGAAGGCGCAGGTGTTTTTAGATGAACTGACCAAAGTCATCCCGTCCTTTGGTATGCACTTTGCACCCAAAAAGTGTAAGGTCATGCTCCTGGACATGCAGTCACTGAACACGCCACTTACAATCCAGGGAGAGGCACTGGAAGTTGTGGAGCGTTTTACATATCTTGGAAGTTGTATTAGTTCTGATTGTAGTGTGACAGATGAGGTAAATGCACGAATCTGCAAGGCTCGGGTCGCGTTTGCTAATTTGAGACACCTATGGCGTCAAAGTGGTGTGTCCCTGAATCTCAAGGGACGCGTGTATCAAGCTACAGTGCGGGCTGTTTTGTTGTATGGCTGTGAGACTTGGCCTGTTCGAGCAGCGGAACTGAGACGTCTTCAGGTGTTCGACAATCGTTGTCTCAGAACCATAGCTCGTGTGGGATGGTGTCGGCGAATCCGTAACGAGGCAGTTAGAAAGCGAGTTTTGGGTTGTGCAACGGGTACTTCCATTGAAGAATGTGTCCAGCACCAGAAGCTGCGTTGGTTGGGACATGTGTTGCGCATGCCTAATCATCGTTTGCCGAAGAGAGTGCTGTTTTCCATGCCCAATTCAGAGTGGCGTAAGCAGAGAGGTGGCCAACCCTTGACCTGGCAGAAGGGTATGAAAGAAATCACGAAACGCTTGGGTGCTGTCGGTGCTACTCGCCTTCCAGGATGGGGACCGCGTGATCCCCAGTGCGCCTGGTTGGAGACGCTGCAAGATATGGCTGCCACCCGATGTCAGTGGCGATCTTGTTGTCAGTTTCTATCCAGATTGCCTGAATGAGTGTTTGGAAGTGTAGGCACCTCGGAATGATTGTAGTGAAGCAGCAGTAGGCCCCCTCCCCATCCATCTTTATTCTTTTCTTCACAATAAAGCTTCCAAATAAACCATGGTTGTACGGCAGCGAAGTATCTGTGTTGAACACTGATGTCATGCTGTCGATGATGATGATGATGATGATGATGATGATTTACGCATCCGTTTATTCAGGGCTCTGTAATTTCAAAAGTAAACCTTGGAAAAGCAGACACGGCTATATCCGCATCCAAGATAGGTATAAATTTTGTACAACTCGTCTATTTACACATAGCGCTGAGTGAAGTAATTTGATTGCCATTGTTTCAGCTATTGTTGTCAGACGGGTTGAGCTGGAAAAAGTTGTCAGGTACAAATTCCGAAGCTTCGCAGCACTACACTCTTATTGGTGCTCAGCAGTTGGGTATATCCTCTACCGCGCAAAGATTTGAATCTGACAGGTGAGATAGGCGTTATGTACCATTAACGGATGACCGTCGTTAGTAATCTCGCAGAAGAACCGCAATTTATTTGACGCCTACAAGATTGTAAATGCGGGAAATCTCATTAGATTTTAAATCTGAACTAAAGAGTATGGCGAGAAGACATGCATTAACTGAATACATGTATCACTCCCTCGGACAAGCTACAGTAAATTTATGTACTTCTAACACTCCCAACTCTAACTGCTCTTCGCATTTGAAGGCTTTCATTTGTCCCCCAAGTGTTAGGTCACACCGACTCAGGAATTTGGGTGAAATCATCTGGTGAAGGCAAACAACCAAATGGTTCACATTCGACAATGTCGCCGGAAGAAATGGCCGGATAGAAGACTACCAAGTTGCTATTTTGTTTTTTTTTTGCTAACGAACTCATACGGTGTTCGTATCTGGGGGCGAAAGGCCCACCAGCTCAAATTTTTTGATATGTGGTTCTCATCAATATTCCCTTGTCTGACGCATCAACTTACCGTCAGTACTGCAATCCCAAAAACACGCACTGGCTGTCTGTAACCCAGCGCCATTTTTCTGCATCAACACACAGGACACTTTGTTCTGCCTAAACGAAACGCTTTAAAGTTATACCTTACCGATATATTTGAAAGGCCTGTTTAGTTTGGCAAGTTGTGTAATAGATTGTTCAATGATGTTACTTGACCATTTCGGCACTCTGTTTGCGGAAAATTCCGCAGTTCCTATTACAGAACTGACAATCTGATTTGAAAGATATGGGAGGTAATAGTAGACTTACTTCTTTCACGATTCCAGTTGCTTCGATCCCATTGAATGCGGCCAGTTGCTGAAAAAGTCACAGCATGTGAAAGATGGGACGTGAGTTGTGGTCTTTCGCTTGGCTTAGTACATTGCGGCATTCAGCTGAGGTACAAACACAAAACACATAAGGCTATTGATTTTTTCACGATAACACGGGTTCCCCGATCAAAGATCCGAAAACTAACCGGTATTGGACGTCTCATCATTCAGGTGTAATTAAACTATCATACCCTCGAGGTGGCTCAGTGGTTAGAGCGCGAATTCATTGACCAGAAGGTCCATGGTTCGAACACATACCCCGGTATCTCAGTTGCCCCTGCCTAGACTTGGGCAACTTGGTAGCATCCCAGACATTGTGCATCCTTCTAAGAATTGAGAAGTAGTGTAAATCTACCACATCCTTTTTGGGGATCATCAGGAGTGCGCATCTCATGAATCCGTGAAGGATTCGAACCAGTTAGCTTCAGATTAGCAGTTAGTAGCGAGTGTCCGATAAACGTTGCGATTAACTCGTATTTACACTGCACGCCAAGAACCTCACTTAGTCTTCTCAGTACTGGTATACAGATAGATGTTTTTGTTTCTTCGCACTGCTTAGATCTTAAGTGCGCCTCTTCACCGAAGGGATGTATTCACTTCAACAGGCCGTGTTTAAATCAATCTTTTGGTGCCATTGAAGTGTGTCCATCTTGTGCCTCAACCGATCCTTCCAACTCAACTTCCTGCCGACTTGACCACAGAACCAGGCGGATGTCATGTTTCAGCGTGAGAGTTCAGTTGGCTGTGCAATCCAACGGACCGGGAGAATAGGATTTTCAGACGCAAGTATCACGTTTCCACCGTATGGTCCATATGGTATGACACTTCACAAGTACCAACGACTTTGAACTGCGAGGAAATCTAATTTGCTGGGTGATCCATCCATAAAGCTTTCAGGCGCAAACACAAGATGAATTGTGTCCTGTGCATTTGTTAGCGAACTTTGTCGTCCCGATGTAAGTTGGGTTCGACTAGCCAATGAAGAAGCTTTGTTTGCCCGCTTTGATGTATCCGAGGTACCGTAATTTTAAGGTGCAGATTGACTGACGTTACATGGTGAAATAGCGGATAGACCATGCAAGACATCAGAAAGTTAAAACTGTAGCCCACCTTAACACGCAACTCAGCGAAAAAAGCTAGTTATATGTAGCTTTCGGCGAACCTTGGGGAGGGGCAATCAGGGCAATCAATCAATCACAGGTCTCACATGACATGACCCGGTGTTGAATGATGCCTGAAGTTAAAGATCATCAAACGGATTATCCATACTACTTGTGTTATGTTTCCCTTCGAATCGGATTATACTTGGCGTGTACGTGGCACAGAGACTAGATCGAAAACCTCGAGACCACGAATTTCAACACAAGCCCAGGAAATGGGCGCGAATCAAGTAGACTGACCCTTCTGAAAAGGACCATCTCGCTCAGACGTGATTCTGTATATCGTAACAGAATTTTATTTCCAATTGACGGTAGCTGTCGGTTCAGGCGAAATGAGGGATGTGGCAGGACCGTGCAGTCAGGCAAAGTCTCAATGGGATAGTAAATCAGAAACCAGTAGGACCTCCTGTCAACTAGAGGCACTGGACCACGCTATAATTTTAGGGGAAGAACGAATTACTAAACCTTCATCACCCCCTTGAAATTTGTTGGTGGAAAGGAAGATAGTATGCTCAGAGTTCTATACCAAAAGAATCTCCAGTTGAAAAAGCGACATAAAGTTGGGCAATCCTCTGGGTGGTGAAATTATGAAGTACAGCTCGCGGAAACTGCAAGACATTTCATTGTCAGTCCCGAATGGCTGATTTATATTGCCTAACCTGAACTGACTCAACGAGATCAGACATTGCATTGAGTCCCATAACTACTACCCTCTATCATTGTTTCCATGAAATAACGGAGAAAATTATGTGTTACAACGGGCAGGCGGATCGACTCATTCGTCAAATCATACAGATACGTACATATATCGGACTTCTCCCAAGTGTGAAATTACTGGAAATTCTCCGGAGGCTGGCTGTGCCAGATGATCATGGTAGAGTTAGAGCAGGTTCCAATGATGAATTGGATCCTCAAACATACCATTTAGAATCCCTATTGGAAACTAGCCTCAGATTGTGCAAGCTGACTGCAAGGACCAACGGAATGTTTATTGCACACTGAATCTGTTGTATCCTGGTCTTTATCAGCGAAACATGAAGCAGCCTTATATTTATTGTTTTGTTGGATTTGTTTAACTAATCTCCCCTATACAATCGACTATCCAAAATACTATTCTGAGTTTCTGCGAACCTTTTATTGGACAATCAGCATTTCAAACAATGTTATACGTTCTGTCTCTTGTCGTCTTGTTCTATCAAACACATTGGACGATTTTGAGTGTTTGCTTGCTTATCAAACGTGAGCATCATTACCGGCACGCAGCGTTCTCACTTTGCGCAAGCGTTTACACAGCAGTAAAATTTCAAGGCCATCTCGATGTTGAGACTGATCAAAGTGTAATCATATGCAAAACGAAGCGAAAGTGAAGCTAAGAAAGGGGTAAATGCAATAATTCATGTAGCAAAAATCCTCAGAAAGCTTTTCATTCTGGAAACCAATACGGTGGAAAGAGCATCACCACACAAAAATCTCATCTCGCGAAAACTTTTCCTGCCATACCAAAGGTAATACTAATAGTGGGTTTGTCTCTAGGATACACCATCTCGGTCTAAAGTGACCTACAAGATAGCAATGCTTATTTCTACTGAATGAACTCAAACACTATGGTGCTTATTTCCTCCATATATTGATTTATTTCGTTCCTTTTGCCACACAGTTCCTTTTCCAAACTCAGAGAAACGTTTTATCTTTCCTCAAATTCCTAAAACATGTTCGCATTAGTTTTCCAAGGAATACCAGATGGAAAGCACTTCGAAAAATCTTCGAAAAATCACTGACGAATCGAAATGCAGGATTTAAGAATAGTGGTCTTCCATGGCAGGTACAGGAAAGTTGGGTTTAGCAACGTAGTGTATCTGACGAAAAACTCCAATTTTGGATAAGTCGTGGGTCATATATTTATCTTGCTCTAGTTAGCCTAAAAGACATTTCAGCCAGGTTCCATCGGGATCTTTTTGTGATTCGTATTTCAGAATAGGTGGTTTGGTAGGATTCTTATCACGACCTCTTTTGTTGTTGGATAAGCACGTAGTTAAATAAATACACCGTTTTTGGATTTCGGACGTTTTTTTTTACAAAACCAAGGAATTTCTGGGGGTGGTGGGATCTTATGTCCGTTTCGTGTGAATTTCAAAATACTAATGAGTCTGCCAGCTTACCTCTCCTCCGGTAGAACTCCAGAAATTACTACACGTGAGAGAGCTACTCACAGATCATACACACTCTCACCAAGCTCTCAGCTGAAAATGTTTGGCACTATTTGCAATGCTCCAATGAAAGAAATGACTGTTTCGCCTCTTGAGAAGAAGTAAACCGTCAAGTTGTGGGATTTCAAGCACAGGGCTGAAAGGCACACTTGAAAGTATTGTTTGAACAGATACAGGTTACACTGAGCTACTGTGTCAAGTAAAACGCCGACGATCTTTACGCTAAATGAGGCATGGTACCCCTTCTGTATTCGACACTTCAAGACATCAGTACCGAAAAAAATTGGATGAAGAATAAGATACATCAGTTGGGGTAGGGTTTTCTCAGATATATGGAAAGTATTTGTAGATGTTTCCACACGTGGCGTATGACAATGCGACGAGGAAAAGAAAACCTCAATGTGAACATATTCTTATAAGTCAGATCGTCCCTTTAACTCTGAGCACTGGTTTAACGGGTTCCGAACTGTGCTGTCCGATTTATAGATAATCAGGTCAATATAAAACACTTGGTTCACACGGGAAAAATCTAGATATTTTGGACGGACTAAACACTGCCTTTCAGTGCCCTTTATACTGTTGGCCTTCTACATTTTTTCCGTTATCTCTTGTTCAATCAACCGAGATTTAAACCTGATTCAAGCCTGTGTTGTTTCAAGTAGTCAACAACATCATCTTCAGCAGTAAAAACCAAGTGCGGGTAAGGTTGTTGTGGCTGTCGCAGCTCCGTTCACCTGAGGAAGTCGGTGCAGATCCTTAAGCATTTAATTCGCAGACTGATTTTGATGCGTCAGTGGGATTTTAGTTGGGAGAGTGAGGGAGCAAGTTAGTAATTAAAGACAGCAGTTTGGGTGCACGAGCTCCATTGATGGCGCGGGTGGGCCATGTCTGGCAGCGTCTGTAACCATTGCTGTTTCCCCCTCGGGGTGCTCATCCATGGGGGCGGCAATGAGAAGCACGGTTGAGCTTAATGGTAATAGCTTCATACTTCGCTTCCAAGTCACTGCTTGACTTCCCCTGGATCGTTCTTTCCCTTCGCGTAGTTGTGCGGAAATGGCTTTTCGGGGGAATCGGCTGGCTGAAACACGTGACGAAGTCAACATAACAAATGTATTGTGATCAGATTATCTACCTTTGGCGAGTTTTTCTTTAGATTTTCGACGTTCATATTCCGAGGCGATCATTTGCATCTTATCTTTTTCATGATTGTGATCGTCATGCTGATCACTACCATCACCGCCGTCATACTCCTCATCAGTATCACCTTCATTGCCACCGAACTTCACAGCAATATTCATGTGGGAACAATCACGCGAATGAAACAAAACACCAAGTGTTTTGGGGGAATTTTCTTGCCAAGATGTTCGTTAGAGCGTTTCGCCAGTAAGCAAAATCGCTATGATCACTAGTAAGGTGCGCGTTTTGCTGACCTGGCTCTACGAACAAAGTTCCCCAATATTTCAAACTTTACTGCGTACGTTAGTCTACGAGCATGTCGCTTATCTTTCGTGACCTTCAGAAATTCCCAGAGTAGACAAGAATTGGAGTCCTAACTGTGAGATCTCACTTATCTGAGGCAAAGGCTGCGCGTCTGCTATTCTGGCGATCTTCCCACTGGCGTCCTGTGAACTCCTTTACTCACCAAATGCAAAGACCACTCAAAGTCGGAATTCTAAGTCAACTAACGTCCCCGCATATCAGATTTATGATAACCTTAACGTAAACAGGAAAGCCTCAGTCCATAACCCGCCTCCAAGTGACTCGTCCGTGTGGTGTGACATGCAGAAATCCACTGGTACTTATTTTGTGACTATATTTTAACCCTTTTATAGTAACTCGTTTTCTTTCAACCCGTATCAAGGGAGTTTGTATGCACTAATAACGTGATATCTATCTTAGGCCCAACTCTGGTAAACCATGTGATTACACTGTTTTTCGCTAAAGTCCAAATTGAAAAGTCTGTAACTTATGTACCATGTAAGACCATTTTATGTAACTATTTTTACGAAAAGACCTATTCACATGATTCACAGCATGTTTTGACCTCAAGGGCTCACGAACTAAGCTACCGGCGGAGCACGCCTTTATCATTAGATGTCATTATTCTGCTTGCGAAACTGACATTTATAAAATTCTGACGCAGTATACTACCCACAAGGTTGTTGAAAAGTATTTGAAAGCCCGCGGCTGGAACTCATGTGGCTCATCGTATTCTCATGTGGAATAGTGGGTCTGTTGTAACGACGAACATGTTGTTTAGGCGAAGCCCCATGTACCTTGTAAATGGTTTTAACAATTTTCCGGCAGTGATGACAGGGTAGATAATTCATGACATTGGGAATCCTATCCTACATAACCAGCTGTAAAATCCTCATACCCGCAGTGCATTGTTTATAGCTGCCAACATTTCTTTTGTCGTTGATTAGGGACTTGTGGTGGATTACTACGCTTGAAAACAGTAGCTGATATAATCGATGCTAAATACACGGGTACCGGTGAGTTTATTCTTCAGAGATCGGAAGGAAAGCTATGCATTGAAGGCAACAGCTTTGATGCAGTTGCGCGATTGAGGGTGAGATTGGACTATGTCTGACAATGTCTGTAAACACTGATGTGTCCTGTATCGGGTTCCTAATTCAGGGAGACGGCAATGACCAGAGCCACTGAAGGTCAGTGTGCAGCGGCAGTTTTTTTCATGGGTATCAACTGCTGACGCCTTCTCCATCAGAAGAAATATGCAATAGAAATTAGTTCAACTCGTTTCCACAAGAAGTCCCATTCTGTGAGTCAGTTGTACCACTTTCCTACCCAAACACTGAATGGCTCGCATTTTCTGCTTCCGGTCTTAGAGGAAGTCTGAACATACAGTGCTTTTCAGAGGTACGCTTAAATTAACTCAAAATAGCTTCTCATTGTCCGGTTACATGCGATCGATTTGATGTAATCAATGTTTCAAGCATTTCTGACATACAGGGGGTTTCTTGGATTTTAATATGGAAAGACGGGAAATCGTGGTTTTAAATCATTCAAAAGAACCATTAGGTGCGCACTGCTGGTGTCTTTTAACGTGGGTAAAACAGCTGTGTAGCGCTTTTTGGTTTTCACTGTAGGTTTCTGCTACTTGGCGGATATGATGTTTACCGAAATTTCAAGGTCTCATCTTACCATCTTCAAACCATGAGAAACCCGCTCAAAACGGAAAATGTTTCACAAGTTATGCGAGCCTTCCATCTAAAAAGTTGTCACTTAAGAACCCAGTCCGTACACGACCATGTAATGCGAATCACGTAGCTCGTGTGTAGCCCCAAGTACACATTACTTACACCGATGGCCCTCTGTTTGTGGCCGAAGGATATACTCCTTAATTACTAGTCGGATGGCTGTTGGTTCGGATCACCCTAGGGATCCGCTAGATGATGACTGTTCCAGGCAAGGATACACCAGCTTTTTGAAACTTCTCAGCGTTCAGGATAAATCTTCCAAATATATTTTATGAGTTATCGCCCATTATTAGCCCGAAGTGACTGCTGAAAATAACAGTGTTCTATTTCCTGATCATATCTGAAGAGCGAACTTTGTTTCATCATTATGACTGCTCTTTAAAAAATTTCGCGAATCCGCAATTACATGCGTCTTCATTTTACCACAAAATACAAGGTGTAGCTTAGGCTACGGTTTTGGGTTGGACAGCCAGTCTTTTGCCCCAATGTGTTCACGTTGCTTAATTTATTGGTCATATGCGACGGAAATCCGCCCCAAAAACGTTACCTTGTGTACGCGAATCGACAGCGCTCAGACAAACTACTCACTGCTCTTCATTTTCCGGAAAGTGAATACGGAATTTATCTTCAGAGACAAACTACTCACTGCTCTTCATTTTCCGAGAGTGAATACGGAATTTATTTTCAGGGGACAAGAAGTGGAGAGCTCTAGGGCGTTACCACCCATATACAATACTCTGGTCACCTTATCGTTTGTGCCTAAAGCCTTGAAAATAGTTGTGCAGTATTTCTTGCAGTATCCCTACTAGGGCACTTTAACTTCAAAGCTCTCTCTTTTGCTAACACGAGAGTTTGGAGACTCCGGTGATGGCACTGCACCACCACCGGGTGATTCAGGCATCCCATTAAATTCTTGTTAGTTTCAAGCCTAATGAGTGAACCGTTTCTACCTGGGCCATGCGTTCAAAGTGTGTCACATAGTCTACTGCAATACACGAGGTACTAGACTAAGAGTGGTTGATTTTTCAGTTTTATTAGTGAAACTTGGATCGTTATTTTTCTCAAGAATCCGGTCATTTTTTGCTTCGGGATGTTAGACAATGGAAAATTTGTTTTGGTTGTGTCACCTCATGCTTTGTTGTAACCCATATCTCCCGAAAATAAAATGCTCTGTGGGCAGTGGGGCATATTTTGTATAAAGCGGAAGGTTGCAAAGATGCGTTTTAAAAAGTGACAAAGCAACCACTCAACTTATGTGACTGGCAAAACTAAACCGGCTGGGTGCCGTAAGTGTCCTTCTGTCACTTCCACTCATAACGTGATGGAATGGCAACAGTCCGAGTGTAATAAAATTAAAAACGCAGTATCTGTCTGCGAATTTGGAAGAAGATTTTTTCCCCTTTACTCGTCAAAATTGGGGGACTTGAAGTTAGCCAGAGGCTTGAAAATGACAGCCACTAAACAGTTGATCGCAAAAAATCCTGCTTACTGGTGACATCAATATATCTGACATACAAAAGTGTGTATTTCCTCCTAAAACCGCTCCTAAAATGGAGCCAATTTTCCCTCCTATTCACATTTTGCGGACCATTTACGAGGAATGTGGATGTGACTGGTTTCGTTCACCAGTCCAAATGTTATAAATTAACTATTCCGAAAGCCAATGATGAGTTCGCGGCATACTCTGAATGTGCCTTTAGGGGACAGCTGTAACCAAAACGTACATCATGCGCAGATAGATGATATCAGTCTTCTACTCAAACATGTTTACCTTGTTTTCTTAATATAACCGGCGAGCGTTTCAGGTGCTTATGGCAAAGAGGTTTTTGTTGATAAACCTTGTTTTCACGACTATGCGTTGAACGGAATAGCCTGAATCGGCTATAGCAGTTTGTCCAACAGCGTTGACTGCATTGGTTTCTGTGTACTAATTGAAGATAAACATGGGTTTATGGCACTACAATCATATGCGCTCGCAAATCCAACAAACCTGCAGAATTACATGCGTGTTTGGTAAACCGCACATGGTTTTCGTCAAAGGGAATATGCTTGCAACGCTTTGTTACCGATAATTACAGCAGTAAATAGATCCGGCGGGTGATCATGCAGGGGCCTGATGCAAGCCACCAGTCGTTTTAAGCGTGATAACTTAGAATTAAGCACCGATGTCACTTGGTTTTTCATCCTGGAGAAAACGGTGTCATCCTTAAAATTCACCGGGTTTGAGTGCAGTACTACACCGGTGAATGGTCATGCAAGTGTCTTCCGGAGTTGCATATTATCCACTCGTCATGGTGGCAGCGGGTATAGTATCAGCAGAAATCTATATTGTTGGGGGTGCGGTAACATGAGCAGATGAGGGACAAGGAGCTTGAGGTGACATTTGCTTAGTCAAAGTTTACACAAATCTGTGATTATAACCACTTCTGAAACAGGAGCAGACAAATCAAGTGAGAAGGATTGAAAATAAGTGAGAACTGAGTTTGATGGGAGGAAAGAACGAAATCTACACGGGTTTCATCCTTATTTTATCCCCTGCAAACAATTACGGAACCGACATCCTTACAAATTCATCAGTCGAAGCGATAAAATAAATATCTTTTGGAGGCATTTTGGGATAGAATTTCCCAGAAACCTTCTAAAAGTGATATGGAATTAGATAATGAGGGGTACAGCATGACTTAGCGGGAACATTTTGACACCGAATGATAAAGGTAAAACGGTGGTAAAAGAAATCCACATTAAAAGTTTAAAAAGAAAACAGTGTACAAGACATTGAGTCTTGCCGACAAAGCTGCGTTTCTACGGAATAGCTTTTTAAATATATGTATGGTAAGAAGTGATTTTGAGCGTACGTTACTTCTATGAAGGTAACAAATCCACCGTCACAGAGGACAACAGACGGTGATCTTTCAAGAAGATACGTTGTATCAGTAAAATGGGGATTTTAAACTTGGTATTATTAGGACACGCGCCATATGAAAGTGGGCTGAGAATTATTATCACCGTAATCCGTGCAGCAGCAGAATGAACTAAGGAAAACGAATGCTTCAGTCAGGAAGTAGGACCTATTAAATCTTAGGAAATTTCCATCCTGATTTTTAACTTGTGTGTTGGCAAGACATAGTGTTTGTTATGTGTTTTGAAAGTAAAAAAAGTAAGCTTTTAAGCAACCTTACCAACAAGAAAGACTCCCGCAGGGCTTAGTTGTCTGCATCGGACTAAAAAGCTGACAGGATACTCTCCGACGATGATCTCAAAAATTGCCACGTTTCTGAACCTGAACTGTATGTCTCACTAAATAAGTAGCTGAATTAGACACACAAGTAAGGATTTGGTAAAGTACCCTTCAATAAGTAGCTGAATTAGACACACAAGTAACTGAGGTATAAATCAAGGATTTGGTAAAGTATCCTTTGAGAAAACCCAGAAATATATTGGCTTCCACTGTCTGTAACTCTACGGATCTTTGTAGTATTATAAATGGGGAAGATAGGATTATCGGGGTATGATAGTTGAGTCCGCGGATAAAGAAGAGATTGACTGATACCAAAGAACTTCAAAATACAGGAGCGTATGTGTAATTGGCTCCAAGTTTTCTTTACAAAGAAGCAGCGAACTCATGGACTAACCGCTTCAGCTAAATTCCCAGGCATCTCTCTCTTGACATCTTCAGTAGAAGCCAGAGTGGAAGAGGGGATGCAAACGTTTTAGCTCCGTAAAAAGTAAAGACGACCTTGCTTGACCCACTTACCGGATATTTATTTTGTTTAAAGAACGTATATCCGCTTTAGCCCAGCGACCATTAATTTCCGCGTTCTCCTCATATTACTGTTTTGTTTTGCAGGAAGATAGTGTTTTTTCTTGTGGTAAGCTATCTTCAAGATTGTTTATTCGCGTAAAATATGATCCCTAAACAGAGTAGTTTCTCAAATCCGCGGTTTTGGCTTTATCTTGGTGGTTTATCCAGTCAATACATCAGCCTTGGACTTCGAGTGAAACGTGACACCTATATGAAGCTCGAGAACTTCTCGCCTCCTCGGGTGTGTAAAGTTGCACAATGTTATTAGACGTTTGTATAACCGTCATATAACTGAGAAACTCTTTTTTGGTCTGCGTGTGCTGCTAGGTATCCCAGTGAAACATCATAGCGCCTCATCCTTCAAATAAAGCTCGCTTTCAGCGTCATCAGTTGCAGCGTTTTTCTCCAAGCCTAAAGGCGAAGAACTTGAATACACACAAAAACCATCCGAAGGCCTCTACCACCAAACCTGATTATTTCCACAGCCTTTCGATGGTTCATTTTTGCTACTTATGAGGAGCTCATGAAAGTCTACGTGGAATTTCAATAATACTGTCACCTCGCTTTGGTCTATGTGCACTGTAACATTGCAACTACTGTCTATTCAAATGCTTGTTCCAGTTACACTCCGCATTTGCCTAAGGTAGAAGGAATTTTACCAGCTCTCTCCGGAAACTAGCACAGTTTCTATATGCACGCGATGCGACTGTTGTTGAAAAAATAGGTGGTACCAAAAGCATCACCAAAAAGCGCAACAAAAAATGATCGCTATGCGGGAGAGGCTATATAATTAGTCTTCTTGTATTGTGTATATAAACAGTAAACAAACAGTAAACTAAGAAAAGAAATCCTCCCCTACATGTGGCAAACAAACAGTAAACTAAGAAAACAAAGCCTCCCCTACATGTGGCATGCTTACCTCTTGGTTTTCACCGTCATCCATTTTGAATTGAAGGACGGTAACTAGCACATAAGTTCGTATACCCGCCCTGAAATTTCAAGGTCACAAATTCACGGATTGATTCACAGGATCGAAGCTTTCGGCCAAACTTCTCGGGCCGGGGTTGTCCTTGCGTGCAACGGCCTCTGTTCACCTGAAAGGCACAGTCTCTTCAAGTTCTCGGTGCGGGGGAAGAAGCTTCGAGGCACGAGGATTCGCATGAAAAAGCGCCCAATTGTGGTTTAAACTGCGTACTTGATGGTGTGTGGACAACCTTCGGAGGGAGTTTATCTGACGCAGCAAATACGTGAAAGAGATCATAGTCTACAGATTTAATGCCGGCAACCATTTTAGTGGCAGTTCGGTGGGCACTCAATGAGGGTTACGTCCTTCTTGCGTCCCGGTTGACTTATTCAAGTAGCGGTCTTACGCAGGCCCTGTAGAGTATTTGGATGTCCATGTGAGCAAACAGGGGAAAGTTTGCCGAATCATCGGTAGAACGACGAATATTGCAATGAGAAATACATGTTTCAAGAGAGCCAGATATCTGAATCCTTTTTGGCATCTCTCCCCGTGGTGTTTCCGGTCCATTCTCACCATGCATGACAAAGCCGTTCGCTGAGTTCTCCGCGAATTACATTTGGATGCACTTTTCGTCATTTGGGAGAAAGTGCTAGTCCAACCACCACTGATTCGTAGCGTCTACACCCATTTGGAGGGTATTGACACTTGAACCCCTGGACTCCCTCGTCGGGCAAAAGTAGACATGAACTTGAAAGAACGCCTGGAAAGTCTTTGACAAAAATCAGAAACAGAGTTCTTCCCGAAATGGAGCCTTGAGAAAGAAGAGTGGGTTGAAGAAGAGTGGGTTGAACCTGGTTTCACATGCAGTACTCTGCCTGATAAGACCAACTTTATTCAGCGTTGAGTTTCTCCTTAAATCCCGTGAACCTCGAGTTTGCGGAGCAGCGAATTGTGTGGGACTCGGAATGCGGGACTCATGGGTTGATTCATAGGTTCGAGGCTTTCACCCAAGGTTTCCTACTCGTTATAGTTCTTGTCGTTCAGTGGCTTCCGTTCACAACCTTGGCACAAATGAAATAGTGCATGGTAATTTTTGCCTTTTCAGAGCTGGGCAGAAATATCGGTCTTTGGATGAATCACACAAAGTATTTAAAGGCGTTTTGATCATGTTTCTGGATGAAGGGAAGGAAGGTTATCGCACACGCCGACCGTCGGAAGTGATAACCGCTTTGCCCTGACAAAATTATGCGCTCTGAGCTTAGGAATCCTACCATGTCCTCGTCGTGGCCAACGGTGAAGAACCTGTCAGCTAAACCTTGTTGAAATTACGTCTTATGTCCCCTCCTAGGCGACGATAACCACCGGAACCAACGCGAGCACTTCGGAAGGCGTTACATAATCAACGTATTTGAGGCAGACAGCCATCTCCATGGCTTTCCGTTGCACATGCTCAATGAGGGATACGTTCTTCTGTAGTCCGAAGGAGACATCGATTTGCATATTCAAGTTGGTGGTCTGGCGTAGGACCCATGCGATTAAATTGAGGGAAGGTGCGCTGAATCATTTGTTGAACAGCGAAATCCTTTGAGCTGACTTTTTGTTGTAGTGCGAGAAAGACTGTTTTAAAGCAAGCTGGAGACTTTAATAACTTTCGTCCTTTATCTTTTTAATATCCTCTGTTCCGTTATCACCACGCAGGACCTGCTAAACTGAGAGCTACAGGGGTTTCAGAAGTTCTCAACACATCCATTTAGGCTGGTAGATGTGTGGTGGTTCCCTCTCATAATTCGGAAATGCTGAATCAAACAACGCTGCTTAGAGTGATACAGAACACAAAATTGCACCTTCGGTGTCAGCGTAGTCGTTCGGTGACGGAAGCATAGGTTGTAGCAAAAGAGGGCCGGGTGCCAAAAGCAGATACCAAAAACTCGCTTAGATTCCAAAAACAGATGCTCACAATGGGTCAGGTCTTCTAAATCTTGCCTAAACTTGCAGGAAGTCAATTCAATAAGTAATTTTTATTATTAAGTCTTCTATTTCTTAGTTTAAATACATCAGATCCATTTTTTGTGGCTTTTTCCTTAAAAGCCATATAGTCATGAAGTTTTTGTTTGATCCTTGGAAAAGTTAAAGGACCAGGCTTGAAAAGGTCACAAGATATCCGAAAATATGTGCGTAAACTGCCAAAGAAACGTTGCCAAAAAATCATATCCTAGTGTGCCATCACAATACATTAAAGACATCAGCGAAAAATATCGAGACAACCTCAACAGTGACTTTAGATTGTACCCAAAACTTAATTTCCTGACTGTGCCCTGAACTGTTCAAAGCTGAGCACGTCGTGAATCGGCATTTGCCAAACCTCTGCAGCTAACGCGAAAATGAAATATGCTTCTAGGATTTTGGCTGCTCGTATCCGAGCAATAGTTTGCGAAGGTTCTCGCAGTGCAGGCTATCACCTTAACCTGAATGATACCAAAGTTTGGTGTGCATAAATTTCAGAAGACCTGCAAAGTTTCGGCTATCCCTTCATTCCCTTTTTGAGATACTAGAATCCCATTGCTTCCTTATTTTTCACACTCTTCACATCCCAATAGTGTATAAAATTAGCACTCCGAAACCCAACGGTGAGTGTTGGCTTGTTGTAGTACGTCATGAGCCCTTTCGTAATTCTAGGGTCACCAGCGTGCAACCATTCAAGCTCAAGTCTAGAAGAAGTTCAGGCAATTTATTGGCATTCCTTAACGCTCAGGATATATTACAAGACCAATTTTTGGAATCCTGAAAAATGCAAACACTCAAGAGATGCAAGACTACAAGGAATACGTGGCACAAGGCAACGGAATTCGAAATAAACCAAGGGGATTCTGTGACAGTGGTAATCCATTTGGCCAATAACAGGAATGGATATCAGATTGCGTTTGATAGACATACAAAAAGAAACAAGCATCATGGTGCGACTTTTGTGATTCATCGGTCATGGTTTTTGGCCTAACCATTGTGACAAACAAGCTGCTTTCACCAAATCCAACCGTCTGCATTGATTTCCAGATTACTCCGTGGGGGCTGAGAGGTGACCTGTTGCACGATCAGCCACGAAAATCGACCCCTTCGAGAAGGCAATTCCAACTTCCAAGACCACTGACAGCAAACTCATAGAAAACTGCCCGCTTGCTTACGTTATAGGTGCTCTTTAAGGTCACAAGCACCGGTGTACTTTTGGATGAGTACGCGAAAGTGCCAGCTACCATATCGACCTTTAAAAAAGTGGTGGATATGACCAAGTTTCGGAGAGCATTTGGAGACCTGAGGTCAATATCATTAAATTATCTGTTATTTCCAAATCGGACGAAATTGCTGATATTTACGTTGACCGAGAACCTGCTAAAAACCGGTTTAAACACAGTGGGCGTTCGCATCTTGGCACCGCAAGAAAATTTCGGTAAAATATAGAGTAGCGCACTAAATTTTCAGGTGTAATGAACAGCCGAAGGCATCCACTGAATTTCACACAAGAATAAGCTCCGTAGTCGTTGGGTGAAACACAAACCCAGAAGGGACAGGGAAGTACCTTCTTATATTTTAAAGTGTTTAGAGCCCTAATAAGCTCGCAGAATGGACACCACCGCAATTCCGCTGATGTAATCGAAGTCAAAAGCTGGAAATACGGCAGTGCATGCGCTTCAAGCAGCAAGTATTGCCTGCGTGACGGGAAGCAGCTTACAGAAAACCAACAGAGCGGAAACTCTCAGACGGGAACGAAAGGCCCCGGAATGACGGGAGCGGGTAACAGGAAGGTGGTGCGCTGGCATCCCCTTCAAAGTACGGGGATGAAAACGGCATTAAACTGTGTCGAATTCGGACATTTTACCGTAGATGAACGTATGTTTGCCGTGTGCTTTTAGGTTCGGCACAAATAGTGCCGAAGAGCTTGACCGCGGTTGTCTCAGTCTTTTATAATGGCTCTTGTGGCCGACCATTGGTTCATATTGAGCAACTATTTGCCTGTTTGCCTTTGGAGCTTTGTTAACCGCAGTTACTGTGGTGCTGGAATCTCGCTTGGAGGCATTGCCAGCATCTGAGCCAAGTGGAGATGAGGAACGATAAGTGTCGTTGCTTTATATATAAACACTGAGTGGGCTGCACTCTGCTCTGCCCCCTTGCTGAAGCTTCCTTATCTTTTTCTGATAGGCTGTGCATTCAGATCTCACTCTGCCGTCTGACCTCTTCCTTCTGGGTGTCATCTCCCGTTGCAGTTCTCATTTGGCAGACTGTGAATCACTGATAACAGAAACAATACAATAACCTTAATCTTATCTTATTATACCTGCATCTTTTTACATCAAATTGTGAAGCACATTGCTCGGACATTTCTGCACATTCCTCAAAACGGCGTATACGTTTTCCACCATACTTCTATCTTTTCCCTACTTCACCCAACCGAATTTTGAAGACTGTAACGTGCCATCCACTGGCCTGGGGAATTAAAGTTCTCCATACTCCTTACAAATCCAGTAACCTTCCCCAAAGTCCACGTTCCGTCTTATGCGTTAGCATTATCTCACCCTGTAAAAAACTTCCATACGCGACTCCGCTCCAACGGCTAAACCAGTGAATCCATCCGATATTTTGCATCCCGTGGTCTTGAAGTGCTAGTTGTTATTTGGCTCTATTGCGTATTCCTCTGGCCCATTGTCCCAACCTGCGCTTTTGGCGACCTGGCCGCCAACTAACCTGATCAAGGTCAGGCAACCTCAGCAACCGTTTTCAGTTTTAGTTCAAATTGGTCGGCCGGATCACTGAAACTCTTCTGCTTCTTCAGCCTCATCCTTCCGGTTTCCTGCTCCCCGCAATCTATATCTTCTTGTCACGTGCCGAGCAGAACCCCTTGGTTTTGCCTTCCCCCGTTGTGTTGTCCCTCGCCATCTTCGAATTGTGACGGTCAGATCTTGGTGCAAATTCGGTATGTTCTGTACAAGGTAGAAAAACCCAGAAACGGTTTACCTCTGCCTCCAATGTGCGCTACATTAAGACCGTGAGAGTTTAGGTATGGCCGTGTCTGTGTTAAGTAACGCTCATTATTTATGTGACTGTCTCGCTTTTGGCATCGCTGGGCACTCACAACTGGTGTCAGTCGTGGCTGACTTCTAACGGTACCATTATGATCATGCCTAAAGTTGTGCAACCCATCTATTGGGAATAAAGATTTTTACTGTGTGGAATTGATTTGCTCTCGGTTTCACTTCACGAAGACAGTCAGCTTGAATTCGAGTTATTACAGTATATGGCAACTGGAGATGTTTAGATGTATAAATGCCATCAACTCGATCCCATTATTCTTCTTCTTGAAGAAAGGGCAGAAATCCCTCACGGTCGCGGTATTATCCCATTTTTGGCCCATTTATTGTCTGGTTCACCCGGTCGGTGACCCAACTTTCTAAGTATCCTCCTGACTTAAATGACTTCCGGATCAAAGGCAAACCGGACACCGGCTAATTTGACTCCATTTTGGCATCACCAAAATTTAGTGCCTGTCGCTAGATTAACTGAGCGCTACAAAGAAGCGGCTAAAAGGTGGAATCCATCCGTATAGGATTCGAGCCAAATGCGAATAGTTTTCATGACATACAACCTAGCAGGGAGACAAAAACATAACCTCTGTTACTCCAACCCACGCGGAAGCAGCCATTCCTGAAGTAACTATCACTCTCGTGGAAACGCGTATGCACCGCAGCTCACGGGCAAAAGCACTTCCACATCTTTCATAGGGGTCTCTTATTATCATCAATTAATTTAGAAATTCTCAAAATCCTCTCACTTTAGAGAAGGTGCCAACCAAGGAGGAGCCTTAAGCTCAAAAACCAATTATCTTAGGATTGTTCACCTACACCTCCACTTTAGCTATTTAATAGCAAGTCCTCTCTCATCCATTCAACAACAACCTCAACAGTTTCCTTGCATCGCATTGCATCTAGTTCCGACTCCGATTTGGGGTGTCACGGCCAGTGTTTCCGTATTTCCACTAACCAAATAACTCGGAAGGACCGTCTAACCTTAAACACCCCTCTCTCAACTACCGGTGTCTTCAGTTTTCTGTCTCTCAGGTCAGATTCCTCGCTCAATTTATCCACATTCACAAAGTCAATCTCAACGAACATAATTTCGTTGTACATAAGAGATGCACCAGACTGGAATAACGCAAGTTTGTCGTACGTTGGTTATGTCTTACTTCTCCAAATGGCATTCTGGGTCCAGCGAAAATGTTTAAGTAATCAAATTTCCAGCTAAACGTTTTATTCGAGTCCTTTTTCGGAAGACTGTTCTGCAGTTTTTGTCCAAGCTGAAGTTGGCTTAAATGACTTTGTCGACCTCCATCTCCGTGTCCACCTCCGGCATTGGACCACGTATTTCTAACCGTTCTGTAATCCCATAAATTCTGCTTACGATACTGTTTTTCTAAATAAATATAAAATCGACTTTTATACAGCCATTTCATTCAACAAAGTGCCAGTCCTTTGGCTTTCTTAAAAAGGATAAATACTCTCGGTCTAGTGTTTGCCAAACTAGTTATTCTTCGTATCTTAGCCTTTTATGAACTTACCAAGTTTGTGGACGATTGACCACCAATAACCCATCTTTATGGTGATGACTGTAGTCAAGCCCCAAGTATGAGTGCGACTTAGCGCGTTCACTTGCGTTTGTTGCTGTATCAGACCCCAAGAAATTTTGCTCCATCAGCGCTGGGAGGTAGTTGTTTTTTTATTATCAACCAATGGACCCAGCTTTGCAAACCGTTTTAGCACGGGACCACGGTCCTTTAGCTTTGTACTTATGTATACATTACTAAATCCATTGAAAGTAGGAACTTTCTTATGCGCACGTCGACAATTGTGTATACATCAATTTCATTCTATGGGGTCTGAACACAGTAGGCCAGAGGAGGAAGGACGACGGCTTTGAGAATTGGAATACTCGATTTTAGTAGCCTGGAGAATTAGAAGAAAGCCATTTTTGTTTTTCTTGCTACAGAACTACACGAGTTCGAGGCTGCGAGGTCATTTATGAACCGGATTCCTTTGGTCATTTCTCTTGTGACCCCTTCTAAAGCTGGTACCCAGGAACTGTCCTTATGTTACTTAGTAAGTAAAGAAATCTCAGTTAAAAAATAAAGCAACATTTAAACGCACGAGGTGGAATATTTCTGCCCAGTGTAGGCCCAGTGTTATATAGGCGTCATTTTATGTGCTCTTGATGGCCACAGATTTGTCCGTGACGACAAACCGGGGGTGCGCAACCTGACAATAGAGCATTTACACACAGCAAAAAAAAGCAGGAAGAATTTGTGGGGACCCCTTTAGCAGAACAGTACAAACCGCATCCACTTGTAACTTCTCATCGGTAAAGGAAGCTATCGATTTCACTAGTGGCGCAATGATGCCTTTGGGTATACATGAGTTAATGATGACCGACAGAGTCGTAAATATCACCGAAGTTATGGTGTGCTACCCTTACGTCTCTCCAGGCGATCCACCACCCCTAACAAGAGGCAAACATTTTTCTCCGGCACGAGTGACCCTTACGAAGGCTTAAATTTTAAGAAGCTGGGGGTTTCCTTTGAAGAAATGCCCCGTTATCCATTCAAAATTCTTTTGCCTCAAGTCTAGTTGCTCAGAAGTGTTTGCTTGATTCGCTCCAAAGTCCGCGGTGTCCACTGTCCGGTGTGTTTATCCTCCTACGCCACTAACTTTGAAGTGATTTACCCGGCGGTGTGACCAAGCTAGATTTTTCGGAGCCAGCGGATGTTCCATATATGAAATCAAAGTTGTAGAATGAACAAGTCTGTGCATAGTAAAGCAGTTTTTGAGGTGTGTTCTGAGTTAGAGTAGACTCATCTCTTAATCTGTGATCGCTGAAGTTGTGAGAGTTTGGTGGTTATAACGATCCTTTCTTATTATTCACGGCCTTTTACTGAACAAACCGAATTCGAATGGAATATCATCGAGCGAGAATAGTTAGCCTGAATATTCGGTTCTCATACGGGTTTGATAGTACCTGTACGTAGCTCTTTGGTTCGCAGGTAGCTTTCGATAATCCGGGTTCTTGTAAACCATGGTTTTGAAATTCGTACGGATTACTGAACCGAGTTGAAGTCATCGAAAATATGATTCCTAATATTCCACAATGGTTAAACCAGTTTACCTGTAGACGGCAGAGCTTAGTCACGTGTAAGCTTAATTGCAGTTTTACAAAGCATCTAGGCTGGCTTGTAGGTTAACATCTGTTAGGTTGATTAGTCTTAATGGCATCCACACCACTGTGAATAAACACTGGGTTTGTGTTAGGTCATTACTGTGTTCTCAATAATTTTGAAATTGCTACCAGACCCCATTGCAGAACACCATTAGCAAGTTTGTGCTAGGGCGTCTTCGGCTTTTACCATAAAACACTCCCCCACTTAAGTAGCTTTTGAACTCGTGAAGTAAGTTTTTGCTCATTTTATCTTGTTCAGTTATTTGATGGATGGTTCTCTAGCCCGTTTGTAAAGTGCTTTGGGACAATCCACGTATCTTGCACCAGAGGAGATGAACTCATCCTCAAGGCATGTCAGCTTGCCTGTAATGTTCAGCCGATGATTCGTACTTAAGCATCTATGTGTGAATCAATGTTGGATGTTCAACGCCAATCCGGGAATCACTTGTCAAGTACACGGCCACCAACAGGGCTTTCAGTCTATATCTTTCGGAAATCAGCAGCCTTTTTCACTGCACTTCCAAAGCACCACAATGAATTCGTTAAAAGAATGGTGGGTTAGAAGCTTGAATTTGATAGAGATATTTTTTGAATCCTCAACGGCTGGAGCTCTTTAAATGGTTTACGGGTTTACAAAAGTTCGCAGCTTGTTGGTTTGGGGGTGAGGAGCAAAATTAATGACACATGGACGGTGATGAATAGAACGTCGTTAGCGGAACAATTTCTGCTTCCTCTTGTTCCCCCTTCCTTCTGCCTTTATTTTAACATTCGTTCCTCGTTTCTTTGTTTTTATATAGTCTTTTTTGATCTTGTCATTTGTTTTTCGGCAAAGGCAATATGCGGCACAAATAGAAGAGCAAGATGTTAAATGGGTAATAAGTCAAATCCGATCCGAGACAAGGAGACGTATCCTATTCAGTAATAGTATCCGCTGTTAGCGTAATGGTCCCCTAGCGAACGTATTACTGTTGCAAATTCTATCAGAACGGTTAGTTCAGCAGTCATTGCATTCATTTATGACAACTTTGGCTGGAAGTACGTTCCTAGTTGATCCGACGCACGCTGAGGAAAGTTCTCCCTCCAAGGCAGTCGACTACATTTACCTTTAGTGAATGCACTTTTAGCTGCGTACAGTGACGTGAGTGAAACGCGTTCCTGCATTTGTTGGATTCTATGAGTCGAGATCAAGCAACGTAGGCATTTCAGTTTTCCAAGTGTTCTGAAAGGTTCATATTTGCGTCGAAAAATGTTCTTCGTTGCCTCTCCTTGAACAAATTCTAGTGGGCGGATAGTTTTTCCACCAAAGAAGGGCTTACTTGTAAGTTAAATTCAAGTGGTGACCTCATTAAAATATGGAAGAGCAGCTAAAAAATACTCGGTCCCGTTGGACCATGACTACGCCTGCGAAACGCAATTTGGGCCACTTTAGGAAAGTGTTTGTGGTTTTGGAAGCGGTTGTGGTCACCGGATTTGTACACAGCTGGAAATTTCCACAAACTATATCAATTGCTTTTAGGCATGTTGGACACTCTGGTACCGCTTACTAGACGGGTGTGTTGAGAATTCAAATGCTACCGGACATAATTTGCATAGGTAGTTTAAAAATTGGACAAAAGCACGGGAATCCAAAGCCATCCTAAATAAAACGAAGTTAGTTCTACGTTGGTAGTACCAAAGTTTCTCTTCTCACATGCAAGACAAAGCAACCCTGGTTATTTTATCTGCATAACAGCATCAATATCCAGGATCAGTCTACCTTCATTCAGCAGAGACGCAGTGAAGAGAGACCCAGGAAATCCTCGCTTCCAACGATTCCTAATGTAGGACTCTTTATAGTTTCTTCACCATAGAATGGAGTTACTTTAAGGAGCAAATCCCGACTGAAACATGATATTCGAAAACAAACTTTTCCAACATGTGCGAAATCGTAGAAAAAACGAACGTGGTACACTTGAATGATTTAGCTGCCTGTTTAACCCACAAGGAGGGCCAGTAATCTGAAATCAGTCTGGCGTCAGGTTTTGGAGTTCAAAATCTGTCAGAATTCTTGTCACCTAACAGATATCGCGTCAGCAAACGCAGGCGCGATGAGTAAAATCTAGATCTGCTTGTCCCTAATCAACCACAGGAATGAGTGTTAGCTGGAGTCAGCTAGTGGTACGACATACGTGATTATTACTGGTTGCTGTTTAGGTGAATGTTGAGCCGTTCGCCGAGCTTGTCAATCGACATGTGAACAAACTGATTATATATACTCAAAATGACGGACATTCTGCCTGACACAAGCAAGTTCAGTCAGACAGCCAACGACAACAACATTCGTGACAGAGCGAAAACTGATAACATGCCTAAAATGCCTTAAGAAAAATGGTTGTATCTCGAAGGCAACGTATGAAAGGTCAAATCCACAGGTTCAATAACGTCTCGTCCATATGGCTTGCCAAAAATCCATAAGTCCAACTGCTTACTGAGACCGAACGTAGACGTGCACAACATGCCCTATCACAGATTCGCACAGTGGCTCGTCAAAATGCTGGAGCCAATACGCCGACAAATGAGTCAATTTGAGAGATCCATTTCAATTCATGGACTCAATAAGGGACCTAGGACCGAAAGATTTGTTCATGTGTTCACTCGACGTGAACTCACTGTTTACTAGCGCCTCATTAACTGAAACGGTTAACTACCTACGTAACCACATAGAAACAAACAAATTTCAGTTGCCAATTCTACTCAGCGAATCGCGAGCTCTCCTTCTGTGATACACATTGAATGTGCAGTTATTGTTTAACGGTACGCTATGCCGTCAAAATGACGGAGTTGTCATGGGCTCATTACCAGACCCAATGTTAGCGGACATTTTCATGACCAGAATTTAGAATGCTCCCTTAAAAGCTGGCATAGAGAAAAAACAATTCTACTGCCGATATGTGGACGACGTTTTCGCGGTTTTTAAGTATAAAACCAACGAGAATCCAGTAAGTCTCACAACACCGTCTAATTCACCCATAAATTCCCGAATTTCCTAGATGTTGGCCTTAAACGACGTCACGATGGTACACTGAAACGCTTGGCATGCCGAAAAACTACATGGTCCGGGTAGTACACCAACTTAAGTAGCTCTGAATCAGAAACGGAATCTGATTTACAGCCCAACTAACAGAGCTAAGTAAATATGCTTTGATGATACGCTGGAACAAGAAATCCTAATTCTCACCAGCGTTCTGAGAGACGCTGGGTTACCTAACAATTGTATTATAAAGCAGTTGAACAGGGAAAAAGCCAACATTGTCAGCGCTACAGTTGAAGTAAAAAACGTTTACATTGGCCTAGCGTTTGGGAGCAATATACTGAACAGAAGAATTTATTCATTTCTGAACGAAGCTTTCTCTGCCGCAACACCCCGAACCTGGTACACACAAATAGGGTGCCTGAATACACCCGGAATATGTATTTTGCAATGAACTACATTAGACGCACTACTAGGAAACTCGGCTAATAAATGAGGGAACGCAGTCCACCTTGGGTAGCTTCTGGAACTAGGAGGGCGATAACCGGCTCGGTCGTACCACATCTGGTAGACACGGGGCACAACGTGGTACCCGGCCAAAGATTCCGTTTGTCTGCAAAGTGCATGCTAATCATCCCGGATCGGTACAGCAACGCACAATCACAATGGCTATTGCCATTCAACATGGTGACCCGATCCTTTGTCGTCAAAAACGCCTTGTTCACGTATTGCACTTGACATGGACTAATTCACCTCCCCCCAACGTATACGCTCTATGCTGAACACACAACCACAGCACTGCCTGTATTGATAAACTCAAGTTATTCTATTGGTGACTTGAGCCGGTTCTTCTTTGACAATTAGCCAATGTCGTCTCTCATTTGACTTCCTATTCGTGCACTAGTATTTTAGATACTGCTCTCTCAGTCTTTGGAACTGTATGATTTGAGAAGACCTTGCGGAAAACATGTTCGTCAATCCATCTTTGTTCTCTCTCTAAATGAGAGTTTTGGGAATACAGCATAGGATTTATAACAATTAAAATGGCTCACTTGTTAAATTTCATTTAGTGTGGATGTTTCAAGAGGGAATGAACTGTTCACTTTGGGTGGAGATTTGTTTTACTGAGCGCAGCATACTGCTCAAAATTTTGCTTGTGAATAGGTGAACTCAACCTGAGCATTCCAGTTTCCTTCTATCACCTGTTTGATAAAGCCTACCTGCTAGATGGCTAAGAACTACGTAAAACAACGTAGGTTGATGACCTAATTATGATATAAGCATATTATTGATTTTTGTCAAATAATTTTGTTTTTCTCTGTGATACTCAGGTACACAAGGACCAAATAGTGCGTTTGTTTGTCTATATTAGCGCAAATCACAGACCTTCGAGTGTGTATGGCCTGATGAAAGTGTAAATATGTCACGCAGTGAGTCCGTCTGTAATATTTTTCCAAGACCATTTAAACTTCGATTGTATGGTTTCATTACTTATGTCTTTGTATATACCATCTCGAAGTCGGATATTCATAGCCGAAAAGAGATATCAAAAAGATGAGTTTCCAAGGATCAGAAGCTAATCTGAGTAAGCTTAGTGTGCAATGTTCCCACTCCGGGACACCCATTAACAAAAACGATGATCCAAAAAAGGAGAGAGAAGCAGCTGAGGCTACCCCTTTTCAAGCGTCAATACGCAATCCAGGTGCTTTTAGGACGTGAGCAAACTGACTGTTTCAGCATTTCTTCGAAAACATATACTCCAATGAATATTCGTGCTCAGAGAATGTCACTAATTTTTTGTTGGAACTTGACAGCAGTGTAATATTGCTACTGTATGAGAAAAAAGCATGATTGGGTGCAAATGAATTAGTTATGTTCACTAAATATTTTTGGTGACCTATCGTCCCTTTTACTTCGTACTACCACTTTACTGGTTCTCGGAATCTTGAATCACTATAAGGTGACTCTTAAGCAGTAAGAAATATTTGGTTACGACTACTTTATAGTTTGAAACGTTTTTTTATGTTTTCCCGATAAAACTGTTTCACATCCATCATTGCCAGTGGTCCGGGAAACTAGCGGAAAATTTCAGGAATGCGTCCGACTAAATCAATATCTTGAATGTTGACGCATATAAGCCTTTTGCTCTACTCGCCATGCAGTTGAACGCAGGATAAATGAGGATTAGTAAATTTTTCTTCATTTGGCACATATTTTTTTAATCAGGCTACGCCAAAGAAGAATACATGCAACAAACGAGTTAGCAGCAGTGCGAATAAGTAGCTGTAGGTGTCGAGAGGGTGGCTATTGACGCTACACTATTTCATCGTAAATAGCAAAGCTGTAAAAGAACGACGATTAAGAGGTGTTTGGGGTTGGAAGCTAGAAAAGGTGATCGTTTGACTGAATTAGCACAGTAAAGGTCTCATTCCCAAGTGTGGATAGGGTAAACTAACATAACGACAGTTGGAATGAAAAAGTACTTGATTTCAAACCCTGGGAACAAACTTGAAATCAAGGAAAAGTGCGAAGAACCGATGCTGTCAAGATGATATTGCTAAAATAACCGATTCTAAAGGAAGGAATATTTTTGAGTGGGGAATTCAAATGCTAACATAGCAGCAGTTTTTCCAAAAATACTGATTAGGCTCAATGTGGGAAAGGTCTTAATAGGGCTGGCAGAAGCACAAGAAATCCTCTGAGGATTGATCCCAGAAATTGGTTGATTACGAACCGAAATTTCCACTTTCGTAACTTCGTTCCATAAAACTCATTAAATGTGCATGTCTGAATAAGAGCTCAATTTACGCTCTGAGCTCTCTAGTTACCACAAATAAGAGGAATAATGCCGGGTAAAAGTTCAGCAGCAGAGCCTCAAACCAATTACCTTCCAAAATTATCATATCACGTTGGGCGAGTTTGTCGGGTTTTTTTTCAGTAAGCAATGTCACAGACCCAAAAACGGCTGTTTGTAGGTAAAAAAAATCTGTTAAATGTCTGAATTGCAGGCAGTGCACTTTTTAATCACGACATAAACGTTACGTATACGTTGTTCAAAATGTTTCCTGTAAACGCAACATGTTCGACAAACTGTTGAAACATATACTTGCAGAATCGAAGTTTCTCTAACAAAATCCAAGAATGTCTGTACTTGATTGAGACCTGTTGTTAGTTGTTGTCGGAAACCCTAGATAGATACGATTCCAATAGTAAGTCGTGTCAAAAAGGTTATAACAGGAAACTATGTAGTCCTTGAAACATAAAACATTTTACAATAAGCTTGCACCTGGTGGAGTTATACGTTCATTCGAAAATCAGAGGATTCTCAGCTGGAGACCCAACAGAATGTCAACTGAACCTCATGTCTGTAAAGACTTCCAAATGAATGGATCTACTGTTGCTTCAGTTGGAACGACATTCTCGACTCGGCAAAAGTAAGAGCTAATCACACTGCTGTTCAGCTGCTTGAGACCGAACGGTTAAATGTTTAACCACTAACGGGGAGGTTCAAAACATCTTAGACTTTCATGAGATGTGGACTGCTGATGATTCCCAATATGGATGAAACTGCTGTAATTACTTCCCTGATTTTCTGCAAAGATCGGCCTCACCGACAGAACGAAACATCATTTGGAAATTGCAAAGTCTCCTAACATGATGAAACTGAATAAGCTTGGAGAACACTTATCAGATGTGTTATATGTAGTGGTACGACCATTTTGACCATTCTGAACAGGATTCACACAGTGGCGCGGTGCAGTTAGACTAGAGATGCTGGCTGTGTTAAAACAATTTTGTGTTCTGTATCGCCTTGTTTGAACCAATGGTTCACGCGAGTCACCGGCACGGTTAAATCATAGGATAATTTGCAAAGTGGGATCGTAGCACGATACTCAATCCAACGTTCCTTATGTGCTCGGTCATTTGCGTTACAGATTCACAAAATCATGCACAGCCCATTTCAGGAAAATGCAAACTTTAAGAGCCTTACTTAACCGCAATACACTGTCGCCATTTGAATCGTACGAGTATGGCAAACTACCATTACAGCCGTCTTCACAGGACATCTGTGGAAGTCCCGTTCGGTAGTAAACGGATATGAAGCAATCGGGAGCACCAAAAAGTGCTAATATCTGATGTCTGATGATGAAATTTTACTCCAGGTCATCTAAAATTGGCGAACTTTTGATGACTTGAAAATGTAATCTGTCACATGAGCATCTCACTAACCCTAAATGACCGCGTAACCTAGCGTAAATTTTGCCGTTGAGATTTTCAGACCTGTTTCACACAATACGTGCTTTCGAAGATGAGCAAACTCCATCACAGCATATTACAATCTACTTTGTCCCACTAGAGCATCTGCCATATTGGGATACACAATATTAACTCATTTAACGTCCGTATAGCTGAAGAGACATTTTGGGAAGACGTCAAAAGCAAATTCCCGGGTCGGACACAAAATTTTGGAAGATTATCAAAAAACCGTAGAAAATGTCAGTTCACAGGATCGTCTGGATATTGAAAACCGCCCAAAATGGTTCGATGGAAAGCATAGCATAACCATAGTCTTGTCAGTCTCAACTGAAAGACAGACGAAAACACGAAATAGGTCTGATAGGTCGGAGGCTACATCTGTGCGACCTACAATTCATATTCTTGTCCATTCAGTTCTGTATTAATTGGAAATCCAACCGGTTGACTTCATCGTAATGTTCAACTTTTACTTAAGCCCCCGGCACTGATTTCGAACTCCGAAATCAGTGTTACGAACAATACATCAAATCAGAACTCTATATTGTGACATGTTGAGACTCAGTTGGCAAAAAATGATGAATAAACCAACAGTCAAGGAAAACTAACGGTCCGACTGTTTTCTACAGGGACCCCGTTCCAGAGCATTGTGATGATAACAGGAGATCTATTGAAACTAAACAGTCGTGGTGCCTTCTGCAAAAGATTTACCAGAAATGAAGCCAACAACAACAACAACCATGGTGTGACTAAACACTATTTTGGGGCACCACGGAAGAAGGTACTTGAGCATAACACCGCGTATGTGGTACTTGGGAGGCAATGAGGCGACGAGTGGTTGATTCCAACACTCACGAGGGCGATTCTCCATGTCTTTTCGACTTCACGCTCGTGTGGATTTAGCGGTTGTGAGGAATAGACCATTAGGCCTGAATTAGCCTAAGAGAAAGATGTCTTTTGGCACTTACGAGTCTAATCACTGTACTGGGTTGCCACCTACGCGATGGAAGGACCGCAGCTTGAGGCTTTCAAATTCAGTCACAATCACGATCAACTGATGGAACCTTTTTTTATTCTCCCAGACTTATGTCGGTTTCAAAACTAGATCACTGAAGCTTAGACAGCCCATCGACTGGATCCGATGCTGTGGGAGACTAAGTTATTCGAAATGTATAGTGTGAAGTATTCATCTAGTGTTACAATACGAGAGCAGGATGCCAATCGCAAACTACCGCCACGTATGGGGATAGAAATCAATCGTAGTCCGCTGAAAAACGAGACATTACTTCAGGTCAACTGATCTTCAGCTCTTTCCTATGAATGCACATGAACGGGTGCATAAAAATGGTAAAATTTGACAAGGACATGAACATAATATTTCAGGGTAGCTCTGTTATTTTGTGTCTTGAATGTGTGAACAATACCTTTGTTTATGGGTTTGGTGGCGTGTTAGTGCAATAAATCGGAAGCACCTATGCAATTTGTTGCCGTACATTCATGCATAATCTGGCGCTGGTCTACTTCTTAGTTGTCCGTAGCTTGTATCCAGACGTCTTCTCAGAAACTAAATAAACCTCCGGAGGTGACACGTTTTTCATATCGCTTGAAGATGGCTTGCAACAAAAAAGTGTGGGTCTAAACTATCAAATGATCATTTCCAATAAGCCCAATCAATTTTGTTGCTACATTCTACCCGTGAAATTCTCGTTTGACAGTACACGTAACTTCAGGACGTTTTCCGTCAGCGAGTTTGGTAAGTCCTGATATGCAAATATATTCATCTGTCTTCTCATGTGATCCGCTTACATAAATATAGGCTGGTCTATTCAGTTTGTCCCGAAAAATTCGATGATACCAGTAATCTGGGTTTTCAGCAACCGTCTCCGTTTAAAGACGTTCAAAAGTGCGTTCCCTTGAAAATAACTAAGAAACGAAGTATAATTTGAACAGCCATAAGCTATGGGAAGAGGACGTGACGTGTTTATTATATGCGTTAGAATGGCGTGTGATTTCTACATGATATGTTATCTTGTAACGTATAAACGTGAAGATATTTCAAGAGGAATAGGCTTTGTAGGAATTTATGCGTTACACGCAAGTAGTTGATGTTCTTTCTACACTCAACCCATGAAAAATCATACTGCCCGGCTTGGTCAGGTCTGTCAGGTCAGCTAACCGAAAATGATGATCAGAACATTTTACTTGAACCCAAAAGCTGTACGCCTCCATAGCGCATTAGAAAATTCACGTCAGACAAAAACTGTCGTTGAAAGGTAAAACGCCTCAGTTTAGTCTCAGATAGGGCGAACGCAATAGGCCACCGGATGATCACAACGCACACCACTTGGTGTTCGCTATGCCCGTATGCGGATGCATTTAAAAAATTAACTTACACAATAACATGAACAACTTTTGGGTTTGCACCAAACTTGGCGCAAGTATTCCCATGGGAAAGCTAACGCGCGTTTGACCTGCAACGAGAAGATGAGCCGAGAGTTGACCCCTTACGGGTAGATTTTGGGTGTAGAGTTTGGTAGAGCCTTCGAACTCTCTCTGATTCACAGTTTGAAGTGATAAACATTGGCACAATTTCTCGATACTCACCTGAAACCCATTTCTCCTGAGAAACTACCTCCATTGAGCTTAACTGTTTCAATACATAAAGACAGGTTTTACAGAGTAACCTTTTGGAATCAGCAAGGCGTTTCCGTTTTTGTTATTTTTAGATGCTGTTTTCGATAGCGAGTCTATTGTACATGCAAATCGAAGCTGTAACGAACGAGAAAAAAGCTGAAAAACCTTCAGTTTTGGATGAGACAGATAGTCAAAGAGAAACCATACCTGAGAGGAGTGCGACTGGTGAAAAGTTGTTAGACTTGAAGAACACGGGGGCTGTAATCAGCCCACGCGCAGAACTTTCAAAGTTGAAAGCAAACCGAAAGTCGGGTAAGGGAATAAAAAACTCAGAGAAAAAACCGAGCACCAAACTAGACCTAGAATCACAAAGAGGTCTTCAATCGAATGTTGGTACGCAAATTGATCTGAAGCGTCGCAAAAAGAAGAAACCACACACAAGAAAGCAATCAAAAAATGTCACGCGCCGTAGTGAAAAAACGGCGACGAAGTCTGGACGAAAAAAAAGAAACGAATGCAGGTGTGACTTAAAGTCTGAAAGCTGTCAAGATATTGCGGGTGTATGCAAGGATAAAGTAGAATTAAAGAACAATTCTAAAAGAACTAGGAACACTGGCAAGCGAGGAGAACCTCTCACTTATGAGTGGGTAGATTGTTCCAAGATATTTGATGTTATTCTTCCTTCCTTTCCGCAACCGGGTAACGAAGAAATCAATAAAGAAGGATGTCTAACCAAATGCGCCGATCATACCAATATATGTTTGGCTTCAAAGCAACGTAAATGGCATTGCAGATTGTTCGTAAAGGAGTGTTATCACTGTTGTACATCACACAAAGGGCTAGCACTTATTCGGAGCAGACTGACGAACTCCGAAACAGTTACCAACGACAAGGCGGTACAAACAACCACACCCGGAGCCACGGTGGAAGAAAATCACGAATGGACTGACAGCGAATATGATATGTGTTTGAAAAAGTGTGGGGCGATATCAAACGAATGTCACAAATATCATGGCAAGCAAATACTCCCACAGATATGTCGCGACGGTACGCTTGATTGTGAGAAAACTTGCGTCCGTCCGGAGAACTGATGAGAAGGTTCTAATCAAATGCCTGTTATTCCTGATCAAAATAGTGATACGGTTTCTTTGTTTATACATTTATGTTACCTGTTAACCACTTGACTGCTTTCTTATAGTGGCAAGTACACTAACTTAATTGGTTATTGTTTGCCATGCCGAACTTCATAATCAAATAGTTTTGGACCACAATTCTGCTGAACTCCTAAAACAAGTGGTTATGTTTACGAGGTGAAGAAAGTGCTGCGTTACAAAAACTAGGTGGGAAGCCTTTAAATGTTTATCGCATGCGAACAGATTAGTGAAATCTCTTGTCATAGTGAAGCTACTATGCTAATAATGGGGAGAATGTTGTTTTCCGTCCTTTTCAGAATTGATTTTGGGATTAGGTCAAGTCAGACAGCAATAACTGGCTGGTGGACGTTCTCACCTTGGCTGCCACTACTTGAAAGCCAAATGAGATAAATAGATAGATGGCGTCTAAGTAGCCATCACATCACGGAGTAATCGAAAAAGTAGTATCGCTTTGTAAGCAGGAGAAAAAAATCTTCGTCGGTCTTGGATCAATAAAACTTACAGATTGGGTTTCTCCCCTTATTCACTGCAGAAATGTCTTCTTAGTGCTGTTGCGTAATGGGGTTTCTCTATCCTTGGGTGAACAAGTAGTTAAAAGGACATATGCGAATTGTTTTTATGCTTGACCAAATAGGACATTTTGAGATGTCAAATCTAGAAGACTTGCTAAATCCCGTGAAGAAGAATGGCGAAGATATCTGATTCTTGAGTACAGGAGGGAATACCCGGGGAAATAAACACGACCGTATATGAAAGCCCTCAGCGGATGGCATAACTAATGCTGTAAGTTAGACTCAAGCTTGCAGACATTTAGATGAGGTCAGGTGTTTAAAACCATAAAAGCCAGTGATTTACCCCAAAACCTCCTGTGTATAAAGTGCCTGGGCTTTGATGAACAGAACCTCATCAGTTGACAGAAGTTTGACATTTGTTTCAATGGATCCACTCGATAGCACTATCAGAGACTTTTAGTCTAATCATCTGCTGAAATATTCGGAATAGTTGCCCGGTAGGTGTGCTGACTAAGGGTAGCAGCAAGTTCGTATCAGCACGACCAGATATATGTAGTAGCTAGTTAGGTTTAATAAGGATGAAATTCAAGTCCGCAATAACTGCTCCTAGGAGATAGATGGTTAGAACGATGAACATGAATTCTAGGGGTGTAACATTGCATACAAATGATGAGGCATGCGTATGTGTTACGTGTTCTTATCATAACTCCACCTTACTCTAATGGAAGGGGAGAGCTATTACGGAATTTGTGGAAGCGCTTTGCAGCATTCCTTTACAATTGCGTGATAGTCGATGAATATCCAGGAAAGTTGAAGAAGTATTATAAAAAACAAGGTGCATGTGAGGGTTTTAATTTCCTGTCCAATAGTCTGTAACTGTTTAGTTGGCGTTCTCTAATAAACAACTCAGCGGCGAGGGGCTCTTCTCCTTTCATTTGTTGCTTTGACCAGAGTAACGATGGAGATCCCGTGACCACAACCTTTTGAGGATGGGAATGTGCGGACCTTCCTGGAGGACTTTGTGGAGGTTGTGTAGGATGCTGGGCTGGAAACCGACCGGGTTAAGTTGGTGGCGCTAAAGACCCTCCTCAGAGGCCGAGCAAAGACGGTCCTGGTTGCAGGCGGAAGAGGCCCCCGGGAGAAGGACTGAAAAGCCGCGGAAGCAGCTCTTGCGTAGGGTTTTGACACCGGCTGACCCCAGGAGGCTATGAGGGGGTTCAAAATGAGAAGCATGTGGCCTGGATGTGACCCGACCGTGTTCATTGCCCGCCTGGAGCAGTCATTGGATCGGGCCTTGCAGGAACTGGACGGAATTTCGCACCAGCAGCTGCAATCGACCAGTTCGTCGAAGGTGTACAGCCTGCGCTTCGTGCTCGGTTGCGGTTGGTGAGAGCAAACAGCCAGTTGAGTGTACAGGAGTCTGTGCAACTGGCATGGGAAATGGTCGAGGCACCACTGGCCACGTTACAGTCGCAGGAGAAGAGACATGATTCACCACAGTAGACCAACTAGACAAGCAGCTTACAGCCATCAAGACGGAACCGGGGAGACACGCTCGAACAAGCCGATTTTACAAGTGGGACATGCCTGACCACTGGAAGAATCAGTGCCGTCGTACCCGAAAACTTGTAACTAATGAAACTTTGAAATACTCCTCTTTTCCCGAGTGGCTTGCGATTAGTGCAGTAACATAGGCCACGATACAGGCCGTTAATGCGATAGACTGGAAGATGGAGCTGTGCTGACTGATACAGGAGCAAAGGTATCGCTTAGACGGAAAGGGGACGAAACTGAATGCAAACCGTGCGAACTGGCCGTAAGAGTAGTGGGTGGTTGACGGATTGTCAATGCACTCAATATACCTAAGCAAAAGGTCGGTGCGGCACAACTTCCTGATCAGCCAGACATAAAGCAGACAATTTTAGGAGCATTTTTTTAAGAGCGCAGAATCCATGGTCGACCTAAAGCGGGGAGAACAGGTGACAAATTATGACGCAGTCAAGCTTGAAGGTTAACCAAGCACTGCCGTGAGCTACCTGCATGTCCGAAAGCTTCCGTCTTTTAACGTGCCGTCAGTGCAATCCGTGGTCGAGGAATACTCCGAACTGTTTACAGGCGATGAAGATCCGTTTGGCTTCCGCGCGTGGCTTGAACACGAGATTCCCCTCTCGTCAAAATGATTCGAACTTACCACTCCCGTCCGCTGCCGCACCATCTACAGGAGGAGGTCCATAAACAAGTTCAAGAGATGTTGAAAAATGGCATAATCGGGGAAGCCAATAGTGCTTGCAACTCCCCGGTTGTGCTTGTAAAGAAGGCGAACGGAAATACCGGTCTTGTGTGAATTTTTGCCGCTTGAATAAACTGACCGAAATGGGGTGGTATCTGCCCGTTCGGTTGCACAGATTTTCGATTCTCTCTGGAATTCCCAATATTTTGCGTGTTTCACTTGCGTTCCGGACACTGGCAACTATCCATCAAGGCAGAGGACCGGGAGAAAGCGGCTTCCACGGTTGGGGACATTCACTATCAATTTGGACGGATGCCATTTGGTTTGTCCGGGGCACCATTCACATTCCGGCGCTTGATGGCTTCATTTAACGAAGGATCTACAGGATTTTGTCGTGTACGAAGATGTTGTCGTTGTTTACAGCAGTTTGGAACCAGATTACGCAGTTCACTTCAAGGATGTACTGAGGCGTATCTGCGAGGCTGGTCTGCGGGTAAGTGACGTTTTGGAAGGATAACAGCCTAGATGTTTGACTGTCAAGACCAGAGGCTAAAGATGGGGCACGCAGCATCATGGTTGTGCCAATAGGCTTGTCGTCAAATTGGATCCCGGAAGGTTAGTGCAACTACAACGACAGGATCCTGTGTTACGAAGGGCTTCAACCGCCTTATTGGGTGGGAAGATTATTAAGAACTTAGAGGGAGACAAGATTTGAAAACGTTTCAGAGTCACTTCGGTAGGCTGAGAGTGATTAAAGCTGGCATCATTTCCTGGAACGTCACAGATTCTGATAGTGTGTTGCCTGTGAAACCTCGCGTCTTGAGACGGAAGCTGATAGTCGAATGTTACGAGATGACACAAACAGGGTGCACCAACTTACTGCCGACTTACTTTGGCAGGGGCTCCGGGATGAGAAGTGGGGTGATGGATTATATGGTGTCCCGTAAGCGGTGCCAAATGATAAAAGGCGTTACGACAGGGGGCGGTCCATTCCATGAAACCCATCCCTGTATCGGAGAGATCGGCGAGTTATGGCCCATGGACCTCTTTCTGGTGACATCCAGAGGAAATCAGTATTGATGATAATGTTTATTCCCAACTGGTGGCTGGCATACCGTCAGGTATGGTCATAGTGTTAGAACCAGAAAAAAAGCATGACTGGCGAGTTTTGTGGGTATAGGAGATTGCGCAGAAAAGAGACAGTGTCATAAACTATGGGTATTATGTGAACTTTATGATTTGTAGGTGGCGGGCAAAAACAACACGAGGGAGGGCAAAACAAGAGGAATCCTGCCTGACGCGCGAAAATAAAACTGCTGGGGCCAGGTGAATAGTTTATTCGTATTTGCCGTAATTGGACGCTTCCACGAGAGTGTATGGTGGAGAGTAGGAAGAATATATTTAGGGGGGTGCTACCAAACTGGTTATGGCAGTGCCATGCCATCATTGACCGAACATACTTCGGTTTTTGGACAGCTTCTTCTATCATATATAAGGCCATTGGGCTGGGATGTGTAATTCTTTAGAAAGCGGGATTTTTCAGGTTGGCCAAGGAAATCCGCAGAGGTAGAACGGGGCCGAGGTACGACCGCAGGTTTTTTTTCTGTTCCGGTTGGGGATCCCTGTGGATGCAGATTACAGGCCAGATGGAGTGGATAACAGCCAAACAGGGGGTCTAAACCAGGTATCAGCGAAGGTCAAAGCTTCGGGAGACGAGGGAAAGGGATGAGATCAGTAAAGCCTGGTGAGTTTGGGGAAACATCAGATAGAAAAATGTGCATTAATAGAGAGAGAGGAAAAATTTAATGGTTACCACAAGTAGGGTGGTGACGACAAGTAATTAAATGCGACAGGATATGGGTGGATTTGTACTTAGTAGACTAGCGATCAAGCACGGAATGTGTTTGCTAATATACAATATTAAAGTACAAGAGGTCTAGAGCAAACCGGCATAGGCTCGCAGAGAGGTGGTGTGGTTAGGGAAATCAAACGTATAAGGACTGACGGGATTGGATTTCCGAGATGAAGGATTAGTTTATCTGGAATTGATTACGTGAGATGGACAAGACCGTAACCTAGGTGCGTGTATTTTGTTTGGTTGGCGAAATGGTCTTTGGTGCGGTGCAACTCCAACTATGACAAAGGCAGCTACAGCTCTACACGCCGACATAAGCCGTGGGCATCGCAGTGCCCTCAGGCCGTCCAGTCTGTTTTTTGCAACTTTCTTTTCTTTTTTCTTTTTTTAACGGACGAAAGGTCAGTTTTTTCACCGTCTGTAGTTCATGGCGTTGCCAGTTAAATGACACAACCGGGACAATTCCAGATCAGCAGTAGCAAACAGAGGACAACAGTGCTCTTTTATGGATTTCCTGAATTAAAGTCCATGCTCAGAACCACAGGTGATGAACGGAGCATCCTTGCTACTGGAGGGGTGGTGAGCATACGAACGCGCTAGTGTGCAACGCAACAGGGTGACCCTCCCTGCAGGACGTACCGATCACCACATGGGGATCTCATTCCTCGTGCATGCCACCACATCTGCAAAAAGGCATGCCACAAAGCAGTCATTATTACGGCCTGTACAGCCACCAGATATTTTGTCCGGTCGAGGGAAAACCAGGCCAGTAAAAAAGGTCAGTCATTTCGAACAAGCAAACGGCGAACGGCCACTGGAAATGGCAGGCTGCGGTGGAGGTAAGTGAGGTGCAGCTGCCATTGGGAGTTGCCCAGAGCGTGTGAATCATGACTAAGCGATGGCGGAGTGTGAGCTAGCTAGCCAAGCAGAGGTGTACAGCTGTGTTATGTGTGCGTGTGCTCAATGGGTTGTGTGGCGTAAAACGGACTTTTTGGTTCATGTTAGTCAGGAATAGGCAAGAAGAAGCACCAATTATTAAACAGAGCGGATAGAGTAGTTTAGGACAGGGAGTAAGTTGGGAGGAGTCTGGTAAAAGTTGCTTCGGGAAGAAGCCGGGTCAGTAATAGTACATACTCTGAACAGACAGGCACTGCAAGTAACTGTTGCTTTAAGCAAGCCAAAGGTAGCAATGTATAGTAAGCGAGTGGTTCTATTTTTTTCAAAATTACCATTCTTAGTTATTTTTTACTAACTGTACCTCTGTCAAATGCAGGGATGCCTTGGACCTGATTCATAAAGGAGATGAGGGGGTGGTTGGGTATTAAGTAGGGCGGCTGCGGCTTCACATATAAAGAAGTTGTCTACTGATTGCGAAAATATATGGTGATATGTGATAGTTTGAAGCCGATCTATAAGCGATTGCGATACACTAGGAAGAAGTAGTGGCGTAGGTTTGTACGCACTGTAGGGCACACAAAAATGTTCCTGAATTTACGCCATTTATAGCGTGTATATGACATAACGTTTGGCCTGGCCTCTGCTATGGAAGCAGTCCGGTACAACAGACGGTGTAGGAGAGTTAGGTTGAGCTTTAACCGTCTGAGCCATAGTTGCTTAAGGCCGAAAACTATGCAGTGGGAGCGCTAGGAGAGAGGGCTGGACTGTGGGACCAAGTTTTTCTTATATGGGACTTGGAAGAAGAGAAGCTTAGGCTACAGACACTTGACCAGTGGGTCAAAAAGTCTATCTTGTTGGATCTGGCGAAAGGCAAAAGTTTTTGCAGAGGGAGGAAGTGTGTAAGCGATTTGTATATCGTCCGCAAAATGGAAGGGTTTACCATGAGACACGGCGCCAAAGACTTGGTTGATATACAGCAGAAAGAGTATTGACCTAGCACGCTCTCTTGAATGACTCCACTGGTGATCGGCAATGGGAATGACTGTGTTATCTGTGCCCTATCGAATAGGGCCAACCACTAAAAAAAGGATCCGATCATGCCAACAGAACTGTTTCTTTAATATGAAGGACCTACCAAAGGATTTGGGGATATACAAACAGACTAATCATGACAAAACACCTGTCGCGGTGCGTCAAGGCGGTAGCCGTATCATATTAACGGAGGACATCGATCAGTGGAGTGGTGATGCTTCACATCGTGACCAACCATGGGATGCCAAAATGATCCTAACGGATCAGGGCCTCTCTGCTGACTTTCTGTGGGACTGAAAGATAACCGTCTGGCGGATTATGTATGACGCAGATAAATCTGACAACTGTGTTGGCG
Organism: Clonorchis sinensis; assembly: GCA_003604175.2. Taxonomy (NCBI): domain Eukaryota; kingdom Metazoa; phylum Platyhelminthes; class Trematoda; order Opisthorchiida; family Opisthorchiidae; genus Clonorchis; species Clonorchis sinensis. The sequence continues at coordinate 7,303,714 of CM030374.1, read as the reverse complement.
TTCCCGGAAAAGCATCATTTGCGGTGTGCACCGGGTCTAGTTTGCAGCACTGCGCGGTGTTTTTGCCGAAAGGTGAACTTGAGTATGAGAGCATAAGACAAGCACTTTTTCCCCTTGCGGAAAGTGGAACATCGACGGCAGTGGCATACGGGATTTTGAAAACGCGCTGAGAACAGCCAGTACTAGGTTTGAACTCCTTCTTTTGCGGGCTTATCCGATCAGCAGATTATAACAGCTTTATAGAATTGGGTCTTCACTACAGTATTCTGCTAGCAGGTGGTAAATAGTTGCATGATTGTAAGAATCAACCACCAAGAAGTGACTTTAAAAAAGGGATCATTGTAGCAATCCGTCAGTGTTTGCATTTTCTTACCAACCTAGAGTGTGAGTCCGATAGATTCTCAGACCTATGTGAAATAACTGGATATTAGTAAGTGGGATTGAGAATCTGATAGGAGTGTTCCGTGATAATGAAAAGATCGTTGTCTGTCGCCTGTGAAATATTGTCCGAAGTTTGCTGTTGGACGGTCTTAAGCTATCGTCTCCCTTCGATGAGGCTCGCACAGCAAAAAATATTGTGTTCGACATTCAAATTCAGCTGTCACACTTCCTCTACATACCTTGGGGCAATTATTTGTGAAGCATAACAGGGAGATCTGTTTTAAGATACTGACTAACGGACAGTCAGGCAGAATGTCGGAAGCATCGTGTTAAAAACGGAGATTAGAAAATGGACTGTGCTCTTTCGGTTAGCAAGATGCTTAACCTCGCTGAAGATTGGATCGAAAAGGGAGGAATACGAGAAAAAAAACCATTTTACAGTGTCGCCCTACAAATATTAGGTTCAGCAACAACCTCTGAAGCAGACCATGGTTATTCCTGAAATTGGGAGTGACTCTATTTACACGATCGGTTGGTTATTTCATGCCAGCATAACATTCATTATCACTGTTTTCAAAATTATGGTCCCGTGGTTTTTGAAACTCGATAAGCTATAATGATCAGGTATATTTGGGGGCTTTCAGGCCTAATTGCCCGGTGGTCTGTGTAAAGTGTGATTAAAAATATCCCTCTCCGTAATCTGTGAACCCACCTAACTGAACGTTGCTTGACATATTTTTTGTAAACGCCTACCCACAGCTGAAACGCACTTGCGATTTTACTGGAAACCGTAATCTATTTGTGAGGAACCGCAGGTATGACGACTTTTCAGGCTTGTGGACAGCAGAGAGTTCTGAATGCATGAGGAGTCGACACAAGATGGAACCAATGCAAAATGTTGTTTGATACACCATAGCCATGTACTTACTGAAAGTCTCCGTGTTGTTTCTAAAAATTTGTCGGAGACAAACTATCGAACTGCAATTTTGTAACCATGTGACATATCTGTACCAACAGTGACTGCGGATGAAGAACTAAACTTGTTCCTGCAAAAAATAGTCGAATCCTATTGGGCGGAATTCCACAGGTATACCGCTTTACCGCTCGCAGTTTGGCGCCTCCACGTCCGAGAATCCTATCTCGTAAAAGACTGGCCAAACTTTCGGGCTGCTTGCCGGTCCGGCATCAAGCCGAGCTCTGATTGGTCTCTCATGATCCAGTGTTCATCAAATGACGGTTGACAATGGCGCATCCAGAAGGCGTCAGAATTTCCAGAATGTTGTCCAGCGTACACTTTATAAACAACGAGCTGAACAAGTGTTTTTGACCTGTTTTGGGCGTCAATATACCTTATACACCTTTAATGGTTGTTTTTGACGGGAACGCCAGCTTGGGAGATTCAACCCAGAACCAAGCCGAGGGAAATACAGTTATTACAGATCCCCGGAAGACAATTATATGCACGTGAGGATTAAAAAATTAAAAATGGCGTTGTAATGGATATGCATGCAGAAGTGGTAACTTTTGAATGAGTAGTTCAAATTCTATCCCTTATAAGACTCCTCTCCATGAAATAATTTTTGAAGTAGCTTATAAATGTCGGGTGTGTTTGACAAATTCCAAATTTCCGCCTGATTAGAGTATTACTGAAAGACTTATTAGCCCTATGGAATATGAGCATGTTTCATGCTGTAATAGATCACTAGAAATCGATTGGGAAAGTCACAGCTTACATTGCGAAAGACTCGGGTGATCCAATAACGCTGAATGAGTTACGAGGCAACTATTCAAATGCTCAACGTAAAGCCCGCACGCTACCACCAACAGATCGAAAAAGGTATAAAAGGCAACCACTGTCTTTTCATGTCCTGCCCTTGAAACGTGACAGCTTGAAAGTACGGAGGCGAATACATGCGATTTTCCAAGAGAGCTGTTGGTAAACCACCTGAAGTAGGATGTAGTCGTCCCAAAAATCACTTACAGACTTGCTCAGTTCTGTGTTCATATTACTACTCAAAACCATAAGGGGTGCGGGCTACTCTCGCGTTACACTAAAGAAGTAGAGTGAGCATTCTCTAATCAAAGTTGGGACATCCTCACAGTCTTAGTTGAAAGCAAATTAATAAACCGGGGACGGCAGATGCTCGGATTATGTAAAAATGTGCCGATTGTAGAAGAGGGCATACTTTTGAATAAAAGCAAGACTGTTTGATATTTTTGAAGTTGCATTGAAGTAAATTTGATAAAATTTTACTTAGCGAATAGCCTTAAGCAGAAATGAAGAAGGTAAACACAAGGACGCATGAGTAGAACTAGAAAAAGCCTGCGCAGAGTGGCGACTCACATACACTGCCCGCTTTTCAGTATTTTCACCGATTATTTGCAAACGAAAGAAAACTGAATGCTTATTCATATTGTTCGCTACAGAAGTTAAATCAGCGAGCTGCACTGTATTCGTACTCCATAAATTTCTTGCTCTAATGATAACGTCTCATGCCGCACTGGCACTAGCTGTTGGCAAACAAGTGGAATTTCTTTGCATTCCCCGCTCAGCCAAAACTTCGCTGATAATACTGTAAGAAAAAAACGACCATGCTGTTTTAACAAAAACTTACCGAACAAGTTCTCTTAAAACGTCGACAAGATATTGGTAGATATCTCCAGTTTTTTGAATAAGCTAACAATGAGTTCAATAAAGATGCCTAAGTCTGCACTGAAAAGAACCTAAGATGGATAGACAAAGGCATGTGCGTCGACGTTCGCAGTGCGGTCTAGCACACCGTTTTTCACAGCTTTATAGAATTGAGCTACAAAATAAAATTTGTAAAATATTTCATCTAAAGAATCAGTTTTCTCTGGGTCAATGAGGATCTGAAGCTATCGGGAGAATCTTGGTTTAAAACAAACACTGAAAACTATTTTAAAATAGCGCTGAGACAAAAGGCCAAATATATATATTTCTGCAGCCTCCGGTCACAAAATATTCATCCACTTTCACTAGTCGTTTGGAAATATCAAGGATTCTGGGTTCTGACTCGTCGTCTAACCTGCTCATTAAAACGGAATTCCAGTAACATTAATAGGGATACACAGGAAAGTTCATACATTTCCCGACACATACCCAAAGGAAAATGTCCTGCTCCATAATTCCCCCATGCTCATCTGTTTGTTTGCTAGTCAGAGTTCAGAAAACCCTGTGAGCTCCATTGCCCTGAACTTAGTCGAGAAGATTCTTGAGCACAAATCAAACTGCCTGAAAAGCGAATGAGTCAGCCAAGTGATCAATACGTTCATCACTTACCTGATTGCCACCAGCCGTTAAACAAACCCGACAGAATGATTTAGACTGATTCCCCGAGTGCCATCATCTTAAGGTCATGAACGAAGATCACCGAAAACATCTGAGGCCAGTGTCGTCTGGTCATCTAACCCCTACCTGTGTCATCGCAAAAGATACATGAATGCCTACAGAGACAGATTGAGTTCACCAATCCAGGAGTGCCCCACTCACAAACTGATTGAACGTTTTCGTCAATTTAGATCAGTTTTAAAGGTTCTTGCAAGGTTATAGCCATACAGCTGTAATGTTCGGAGTGCCTTTAGACCAGTGTTTTTGCAGAACTGTGCAATACAAATTTGCCATCATTTACGACAAAAATTATGAATGCATAACTTCTAGTGTGTGGTGAATTTTGAAGAAATTTGACACCGCATGAAGGGGACTGAGAAATCTATAAGGACTGTAAAAGCTTTTTGGTCTTGAAGTTACTTCAACTGTCTTGCGAGTCTAAGATTTGCGTGGGGTGCTGGATAACATGAGAAAACCTGTCCTTATCCAAACCGTTACAACTTAATTCCATGAAACCGGATAATAATGCACCAATTCAATGATATTATAGAACAGGTTGTCAAGCTGGGTGAAATCCCACATTACACGTAGGATATATTAATAGGTCACGCTGTTTCTATTTTCCTCTCCTGTTCACTCCGCTCACTAATCGTCGTCACTTTTCTGAATGGAATTTTCTATCTGCCTTGGAAAACCTTCTTTTGGAGACAACAAAACGCATGTAAACTGCGTTCATCCTAAGCCATTCGAGTAAAATCATCCGTATAATCATTGTGACCAGAGGATTATAGATCTAAATAGGATCCAACATTCCATGGTGATATTCCATGGTGACATTAAATAACCATTCTTGTCAGTGTGTGTTTACCCTCCCAGCGCCAGTTCAGGGAGTGAAATTGTTTTGTGATCGTATTTTCATCATCGTTATTCAATTTCTTGATAGTTCTTCGTCAATTGCCAGGGGAGAATTGAAATCGATGTAATATACATCCTCGTTGTCGTTTGCCGTCCCTCGTGATACAATACTCAACTTGATTTGATTGTCATTTCTGACTGTTTTGCTGTTGGTCTATGTTGACAGCCATCTTTTGGGCACTTTTGCGTTCTATCCAAGTTACTATGGGATCATTCAGCTTGCCTGCTTCAGTGGTTTCCATTGCTCTATTAGGTGAGAAGCCAAGCAGGTCTGAAAACCTTACGGGCTTTGGAAAAGTGGTTGCTTCCACAAACGTTTATATTTTCTCTCATACAGATTCTCTCTTCTGATTTGAACACCTAAGTGGCCAGTTCATATGTTGTTTTGGTATATACTGCTTGGCTAAAAGCAGCTGTCTCCGACCCGATGGATTTTCTTCACCTCAGCTACAATGGCGCTAGACAGCAACCTTTCAAATATGTGGTGCTTTTCAGCATCTATGGGTAAAAGAAGAAGTCAGCTGTGTTCTCTCCAAAAATCCATTCTCTGGGTTGATGACCACCGCTATTTGGACACAAAGAAGACCAATTCCAATAGGATCCAGGGTTTGGTCTGAGAGAAGTAACGAAACAGTCAATCTAGCCTGCTAGCTGGAAGATTTAGCTATATGATGGTATTTCTGTATGAGCAAATAACTGTTGCGGGTTATAATGGAGTGTTGTGACGTCATAGTCCGCTCACTATACAAATTTACTCATCCAGATTTCCGTTTTGATCTGAGTTGCGTTTGGATATTACCCTGGTCGATAAATACACGGAAACAGACGTCGATAAAGTAACGGATGAGTGACAAAAAGACTGAAGCAATTGCAAATTGTGATGATTTCAACAAGCTTCTTACCATGATGGAATAAGGTAGTTTATACGCGCAAAGTTCCACATTCCTTGATGTGATAAGGGAGCACGAGAAATTCCAGTGACACTGTGATAGACCTTACAACCAAGAATGTGACAGTGGTTGAGGTCGCTCATTGAGTCATTATGTGTTTTTATGAAAACATGGACACATAACTATATGAATCTGCGATCACTGAATTCTTTGTTTTGCGTGAGTTGACACTGCACGTTTAGACCAAATGGCCTTCCTTGCTGCGTAAGTATCTGTTTTCACCTCACTATATATGAGTTTGTTTACCAGGTGTTTATCACTACAATGTCGTATACGGTAAGTTTTTGCATTGAGAATTTTAACCACTGTCTCATTCATAATCGCTTCTACACCAAGAGTTTACTGGATTAATTTTAAAATTGCAATCTGCTTTGATTTTCCAAAGTTTAGCATATTTTCTTAAGGATGGGCCAAAATAACCGGCTGTTTCAGCCAGCTGTAAGTACATATCGTCTAGCTAAATAGATAATTTTCTGGTGCGTAACCCTTCTTTGATCTCAAATTTTTGCGGTCGTCAGAAAGGAAAACGTTAATACTCTCTCTTGCCCCCTGTTTGATTATTTCTTGTTTTTTCCGTTCGAAGTTCTCATTTTACGTGACCACTGTTACCTAGATTTTGTGTGTAAACATCTCTAACTATAGGCTGGCGCTGACTGGTTCCACGCATAATAAATGGATATTCTTATCCGGATCAACAACTCTTTAGCAATTAGAGCATCCGACTGGTCCTGAAACCCTTGATTTTCAGTTGGATGCTGCTATACTTTGACCACCGTCGATCTCAGCACAGCTGATGTATGACCCGTTTTTGTACCTTTGTTCATTATTGGCGTAGTTAGGCTTCATTAACGACGGTTTGTCGTTCAAATCCAATAGAAGCTGAAAAATTTATTAATTTGGGGACGAAATTATCGTTAGACGAGTATGGTTGTCATTCTCAACTGCTGCAATCACACTAGGGTTACACGTACCGTAAAACTAGAATGCTCCCCTTCGTTCATCAGAAATCCGAAACTCTCATGGAACACAAGGTGAATAATGAGGTTGACAGAGTATCATCTAATTTTTGCTGAATTTAACTTTAGTGGCATGAACTTTAGTGTGCATGAAATTCCGGGCTTGGATTACGTGCACACCATTCTGTTGAAGCTGGCCTGCTTCCAGACCCTTCAAGATGCTGATCATCGGTTCGACCTATTGGGTTCGTTTACTATTTCTTAACTAGGCCTTGAATTTTCACGGATTTCTCAACGTCGAAAAATGCATTTAATGGAACAGCAAACTTTAAACATTAATTTCCTAAACCAGGTGTTATCGAGTCAAAATTATTGAAATAGATAATCACGTTTAACAGCCAACTTTGTAACTCTTAGTTGCTTTCGGACGAGATCGTAAACCACTGATTTTTCCGTAGAATAAACATGAAACCTCCAGCCGCGGTTACTATATTCGGAGATACCTGACATCTGTCTAACATGGTTTAGTAATATATCAGTGTTTGTCTACTTCAGTGTAGCAACTTTTTCTGCCACGTTGGTGTTTTTTATTCCATGATTGTTATTATTCCCGTATCATGTGTTATTTATAGCAACTGCCTGTAGCTGGTTCTGCGAAACATGCTACTTTTGACTATGGGCGCGGCAGCCACTCAAAAAGTTTCGTTGTGATACTGGTTTTGTAGTGCCTGCTTCTTTTATGCATCTTGGTTCCGTAGGTTGAGTAAGGATAAGGGGCAGTTTTCTTTTCAGAATTGAGCACTGCCCCGACAACCATTTTCATGCTATCATTCTGGTGATGTTTCCTATTTGACTGTCTTCTGTGAATCTAGATTGTCACCAAAATTCCGAAAAAAATGGTTATTTATAATTTTTTGTTCATCCGATATTTTCTCTAAAGTGATGGATAGGCAATATATCATGTTCATCGGGTGCACAACTTTTTGCAAGAATTGCCATAACCCATCAAGAAAAAATCTTTATTTTGTCCGGCATCCGGTCTAACTGAGCGGCAAACGGGTCAGACACACGTGTGCATGCACTGTATGGTATTCGGCCGCATGCATCTTCTTGGTCCAAAAGCCTACAGTTTGCCGACTTTTCTTTCGTCATTTCATCTATACTTCTCTCGGCAACTACAATATTTTTGTTAACTGTGATTTTCTTGGTCTCAATTTGGTTGGCTGACTGGTTACACTCTCCGGCGTTTCCAGCATTACTTGTTGCTTTTCAGTAACATTACTGATCATTGGGATGTCGTTTGATCTCCTGTTCATGCGTCACGCTGATAGGCAAAAGTTGTTTCACCTGTCTAACATAACTGTGCTTGCATGCAATATTGTACAAATGATTCAGTATCCTCGATTTCTGAGTAAAATTCATGACTAACTTGGTCTAGTTATCTTGGGACTACACCGTTCAGCTGCAACATCCTTTTTGTGCCTAGCTGCTGTGCCACCCGGAGGAAGCATGAAGGCTAGCATACTGCCAGGTTGCCCGAGCGTAGACAGGGGAAGTCGAGAGGCAGAGGTCGGTTTCCAACCTAGGAACTTCGGGTCAGCAAATCCGCGCTCCAACCACTGAGCTGCCTTGCCCACGAGGCCCAGTGAAACAGGCTGTGGAATCTAGGGTGACGTGTTTTTGACAATGAACAACACAAGCTTGGTTAAACTTACAAGTTCTTGGGGGCGCGCAAAAAAATGTTTCTCATTTTTTCCAATGACCCTATTTTTACTCCTACTTGAAAAAATTTCCTCGCCTCAGTTGATCCTAAAGTTCGTTTCGCATATTAGCCTCATAACCATACCTGAAATAGATATTTACCTGTTTGTATATCTGCTACCTTTTTCACACAATCAATGAAACCACAATCACTTAGAATGTTCAACAGCGAAATCCAGCAGAAATACTTTCAAAAGCAGACTTATGTCGTGACAACAGCAGACTGGAATCCCGTACGTTAGACCCGGCCGATGAACCTGAATTATTTTTTGCGGGCAAACAACATTCAGGCTAATCGTCGGGCTAAGTATGCTTCAGGGATAAAGACACTTTCAGAGCAATGGTATCAAGTTACGTGTACTGTGAAATCAATTGTGTTATAAATTCCCCTCAAGTTCTGATGACATTGCGATGAAATACAAAAGCCACTTTCAGCATTCTGACACCTCCTCATGTGCCTTACTATCGAACGAAAGCTCCCTCAAAATGGTCACATTTATCCTTCAGGTGCATTGTCATAATGACAGCCGGTTGGAAAACCACCATGATATAGGCACAAGATAGAACGTCATCGGGGGCTTACGACTAAATCAGAGGATAAGTTGAGTTCTCTGCAAAACTTTCACATCCACAAGAACCATGGGTCAGTACATATTAGCATGTATCATCCTATTAGGCAGAGAATAATTCTCACTGACATTGCATAAATACAACTAGGTCTGGTCATTATGAGCTCTGCATATCGCGCGATGTCATGTCAGCGCGCAAGGAACACACACGAATATACCTAAATCCCCATCGTAACTGGTTAATTGAACCATAAATAAGCCACTAACTAAGTTCTCCGGAACCTAAGCCCTACGATTACACTCATGTTGTGTTTATTCATAAACAAATTTAAGTATATCCGATTCCGTTTTTTTTCGATACCGATCCATACAGAACATAATAAGAATAGGACTAAAATTAGTAAACTATGATTTTGTGAAAAATTGCCTCGGCATTGAGTCAAGTGATACGAAAATTACGTAAATTTTAAAATCTGAAGATGGATGTCCTTGAAGTTACTCATATGAAACTGTTCATACAGCCGCATGAGGTGTCTCAGCGTGTGTCCAAAAAATCCAGTTCTAATGGACCACTGCCGTGGTCACCAGTTTACGGGATTGTGCCCAAACTCTCTGGTGGTTCTCTCTTCAATGAACCGAACAGAAGAAAAACAAGACAGCAAAGCAGAAACCACAGTTACCCTTTGCTACAGTGGATCTACCACGAGTAAAATGTATGCTGACTGACTCCAGCTGGTTTGTCGAAAGCGCTGGTGGTGTGTTGCGCCTTTCTAAAACTCATATAAATTCCGAAATTTATCGAATCAGCAAGTATGTTTGATTTAGTGCGGATGAAAATATATCCGCCTCATATAGATACACACGTTTGAAGAGATCACATGAAGGGGCAATCCTATTCTAGAACGCAGATTTTTCTGAGTTCATTACACCATCTCAAAAAACATTCGAAATACCAAAAGATGACCTTTTTGAGAGTTAGTCTCGAAAGTGGAATAAGGACCGTCTGAAGTTACTTTAGACATCAGCATTCATATAAAATATCATGTATGGTGAAGGCAAAACTAACTGCATGCGGAGCGCGGAAAATCAGTGGGGGCAGGTTCATTCTGTCCTTGGCTAATTACCAAGTTTTTGCCCGTTGCACGCTATTTTCATCCTGGTCTTCGCTTGGCGACTTTGTGCTGCGGGATATTTAAGTTGATGTTGTTTAAAGCTAGTAAATCGTGGCTCAAACTCAAAAAGCCTGAAGAAACTGAAGACGTTTGATCTTGAGCAAGTGACTGATCTATTGAATCAGACAACCTGGGAGCCACTGCATATGTCTATTCGATCAACTCCGGAATAAATTTGTCTGTCAACAGTGGTTAGTCGAGTAAACACCCAAGTATAAACAATAAATTACAGACGATTTGTATAAGGCCTAACACAGTGTTACACGCGAACGTCTGATGTCCAGCAGAACAATATTGGTTGAGAGACAAGCGAAGACCTCTATAGAGTAGCCAGTCTGGGCCGATGAATGCATTTTTAAAACGCTCGAGGATTTGTTAGTGTTTGATCAGTATACCTTAATCCCCAGGAAGGCTTTGTTTAGCAGCTAGTCCGTCATATAAAGCAGACTAATGTGGGCTCTCGTCCAGCGTGCGAGAGATCTGGTCCATCTACAAGTTCATTTTTTGTTCGCACTATGTCGTCCTACTTCAACTGTTGAAGTCTTGCATCGGTTTTGCGTGCAGCATCTGCTCGTCACATGACGCCGACATCCTCAGCTATCTCAAAATCACTTTTCGACACTCAGTCTATCTGGCCGCCTTCAATGTGCGCACTCTAAAGCAAGCAGGACAACAATCTGTTCTTGCTCTCACACTGGACTCGCTTGGCATTGATGTGTGCTGTGTTTCGGAAACAAGAATTCAAGATGCAAGCACAGTGACTGAGTTAACCGCCCCATCAGTCTCCACTCGCTTACGGCTACGCACCTCTGGTGATCCAGAGGCTGCTGCGACGGGATGAGCAGGGGTTGGTATCGTCCTAAGTCACCGGGCAGAAGTATCCTTGCTTGACTGGATACCTGTTGATAGTCGCCTCTGTGCGGTTCGTCTGGCAACGTCTGTGAAGGAGTCTCACAAGGGAGAAGTTGATCGATGTCTTCTTGTCGTGTCTGCCTAAGCCCCAACTGACTGTAGCTCCGACACCGACAAAGACAGGTTTTATGACGCCTTGAGTGCCCTGCTGCGGCGAGCTAAGAGCTCAGACATCGTGGTGGTTGCTGGAGATTTGACTGCACAAGTGGGCAGGCTTAGCGTGTCTGAGGCTCAGTTAGGAAGTCGACATCGATTGCACTCGATATGTACCGACAACGGAGAACGATTGCTTCAGCTGTGTGCCGACCGCAGGCTGTTTTTACGCAGTATTAACTTCCGGAATGGTCGAAGTCGTCTGGCCGCATGGTGTCTTCCAACGACACACCGGCCACAAACTCAAATAGACCTCACCGCCATCAGTTGCCGATGGCGCGGATCAATAACTGACTGCCGGTCGTTTTGGAAGATATTTGTGGATTCCGACCACGCGCTCGTCCGGAGTCGCTTCTTTCTAAGTTTTCCAGGACCGCGTAAGGTACGGACAAATTGCTTGGCACCTGAGAGACTGACAGATCCGGATGTTAGACGAACTTACCAGAATCGTCTCTTAGAGTCTCTTCCAAATGCTCCACCATCAGATGTACACGCATACTGGGACGAGATTGCCACCTTTTTGCATAGTGCTGGGAATTTTAGCCTGTGGCACGGCACCACCAAGTGCATTCAAACACTGGATATCAGACCGAACGGCGGCACTGCTTAAGTATCGGAGAAATATCCCAGGCGGTCCGGAACATAACCCAGTGCAACGAATTATCAGACGTCAAGTGAAAATGATTGTGCAAGCCGACCGCGAAGTGTGGTGGACACAGGAAGCCAAGGAAATGGAAGAGGCCCAAAAGGCCGGTAATGCCCGACGATTATTTCAGTTGATCCGTGCGACCGGTCCCCGGAAACCACCTGTGAGCGAAACTAACAAGGATCTGAATGGAGTGATTATCTCAAATAAAGAAGGACGTCTCGACCGATGGGCTGAATAATTCGAGCAACAAATGTCATGGCCACCGGCTGGCGCCCATCTGGAACCCACAGGTGACGTAGAACCCTGGACGGTGTACGTGGAACCACCTACGGTCTCGGAGATTTATGACTGCATATGTTCTCTCAAGCGCCACCGAGCCTCTGGTCCGGATGACCTCCCACCCGCAATGTTCAAAGATCGGGGTGAAATCCTCAGTCAACGCTTGTCTGATCTGTTTTCTCGCATCTGGGAAAGGAGTCTGTCCGAGACAACTCGGAAAAGACGGTAATAGTGCTTATTTTCAAAAAAGTGGCTCGTAGAGAGTTTGGCAACCACAGGGGGATCAGTTGACCCCGGTCGTAACGAGACTGTTGGCGTCACTTTTGCTTCGTCGCCTTACGGTGGCTCGTGAGACACTGACTCGAGAGCAGCGAGCGAGATTCCGGCCTTGCAGGAGTCAGGTGCTAAAACAACGCCATACGTATAAGCGACCCACAATTCTAGTATTCCTGGATTTCCAAGGCGCATTTGACTCGGCTGACCGGTCTGTTCTGCTTGACACGCTTGTTCACCAAGGAATGCCCCCGAACATAATAAGCTCTTTGTATTCCAAGACTTCCGGACGTGTGAGTATATGGAGAGCTCTCCAAAGCTTCCGTACACAAAGTGGTGTCCGTCAGGGATGCCTATTCTCCAAATTCCTGTTCAACTTTGTGACGAAATAAAGAGACGAACGCTGAAAGGTCTCCAAAACCCCGTGTTCAAATAGTTCAAATCGACAAAACCTTGTCGATTTGAATATGCAGATGACATCGTTCTCATCTTCGAAGAAGAGGAGAAGGCGCAGGTGTTTTTAGATGAACTGACCAAAGTCATCCCGTCCTTTGGTATGCACTTTGCACCCAAAAAGTGTAAGGTCATGCTCCTGGACATGCAGTCACTGAACGCACCACTTACAATCCAGGGAGAGGCACTGGAAGTTGTGGAGCGTTTTACATATCTTGGAAGTTGTATTAGTTCTGATTGTAGTGTGACAGATGAGGTCAATGCGCGAATCTGCAAGGCTCGGGTCGCGTTTGCTAATTTGAGACACCTATGGCGTCAAAGTGGTGTGTCCCTGAATCTCAAGGGACGTGTATATCAGTGCGGGCTGTTTTGTTGTATGGCTGTGAGACTTGGCCTGTTCGAGCAGCGGAACTGAGACGTCTTCAGGTGTTCGACAATCGTTGTCTCAGAACCATAGCTCGTGTGGGTTAGTGTGGGGGAATCCTTAACCAGGCAGTTAGAAAGCGAGTTTTGGGTTGTGCAACGGGTACTTCCATTGAAGAATGTGTCCAGCACCAGAAGCTGCGTTGGTTGGGACATGTGTTGCGCATGCCTAACCTTCGTTTGCCGAAGAGAGTGCTGGTTTCCATGCTCATGTTGTCAGTTTCTATCCAGATTGCCTGAATGAGTGTTTGTAGGTGTAGGTACCTCGGAATGATTGTAGTAAGTCGGCAGTAAGTCCCCTCCCCGTCCATCTTTATTCTTTTGTTCACAATAAAGCTTTCAAATAAATCATGGTTCTACGGCAGCGAAGTATTGGTGTTGAACGCTGATGTCATGCTGTCGATGAAGATGATGATGATGAGGATGAATAACCTGTTGATTTACCTGGCTAACCGACTTCCCTCAGAACTACTCATTTTCGAGTAGGTCACCGAAGACGGAAGAATTTTAAAAATATATCCCCAAAATGCTTAAAGAACTAATTTTAATGGCTGATTAGCTTTTAATGTTTTTGAAGGTACGCCGATTGGTAGTAAAAAGCATTTATTGCAAACTTTTTGAGACGTTTTCCAACCGCTCACCTATTTCTCGTTTTAGGTGAGAGCACTGCGTGACTCTGTCATGGAAATCACTGCATATGAGATGCGCGTACGTAAAATGCGTCAAATTTCAGTGTAACTGTCTTTTAAGGAGAGATCTTTCGTTTTATTTTCAGATACTTTGTACGATTATTCTGACTTTGTTGGTTGGCATTTCTCAAGCTGAGAAGAAAGAGAAGACGGATACGGTCCAACCAGAAAACGAAAATGATAAATTGTCACAGGAAACTCCGGAAAAAGTCCAACCAAGCAGAAAAATCCTCAAGGAAAGGGCCCGGAACGCCTTCTTTTCAAGAGTACTGTATGCACTACAAGAAAATCATCCCAATGGGGAACAAACTAAATCCACTAGTTTGTCCAGCAAAGGAGAGAGTGCACCAGCAGAGAACAAACGTCGTAGAAGAAATTTAGCGAAAAGTGGGCCGGCTAAACCAAATAAAGGCTCAAGGAAAAATGCAGGCAAGAAGCGAAAAGGGGCGGCAAGGGACGGCAAACCTCTAGGGAAATTAAGCATTGGTCCGACAAGTAAGAATTTGCGTCCAAATGCCGGGAGTGCGAAGCTGAATGGTGGAAGGATTGACACTCCACTCAAAAAGGACCTAACAGAAAGATCGCTGAGAGAAAACGAACAGTATGCCTGCTATTTGCCCTGCATTTCAGCATACCGAACGTGCAAAGATAAAGCAACCGAATCCATAGAAACTTGTAAAGATACTTTGCGATCCTGTGCAGCCAGATGTCTTTAAATTGTACTCGAAGTCGGTACAACTGAATTAAACTAATTATGAGGAGAAAAATCCTAGTTTTCTTAAAAAGCCGAATGTGTAGTTTTTTGACGTGTGCGAAATGTGAATTAATTTGATTTGGACTAGTTGCCTGTTGATGCGTCTTTATTTTAACTACCAATTATATCCAAGTTCGTGCGCACAATGTGCCAGGGTTGGCACTCTTTCGATTAGTGAGGACATTTCCTAGCAAAAGTGCAACTTCAAATGCTATGAAAGCCAGTGAATCCTTTTAAATGATTGTCCTCCCCATTTCAGGATCTTTTCGTCGATCAAACTCATGACATTGATGGTTATCGTCTTAGCGGTGCGTCACTTTCCATAAGTTTTGACAGAGCGTCATTTAGCTTAGATTTTGCTCTCTTCCATGCATTAGCCGTCACTGTGGCATTAGAATTCTAATTGGAAGGCCAGTCTAGAAAATTATGGAATCTGGGGTATTTTGTGAGCACAGATTTGTTGGGTCGCTCTTGTTCTGGTTAGAGTTTGAGAACAGCTACAGGGGGTGTAAATTTAGGAATGTAGTAAGTTCACAAAGAGTAAGTGTTTGAACCCCTGAAAGTGACGTACACACCGAGAGGGCATGTAGCCGCAGTTCAGTGCAGCATGTGGCCAACATACAATGCGAGACAGAAAGAATCTGCAAACAGTTTGGAAGCACTTTACTGTCAGAATCCAATTCATTTTACACTGGGTCCACCGTTGTTGCTGGTATTTTTGAACGTTTGTTATGCTGCATTAGTCTATCGGTGCCCTACTCCTCAAATAGGCCAATTCAAATCCTCGACATGTTTTTGTCAACATTTGGAACCTTGGAGATACAAGTACTGAACTTCAGCTGTATGAGCATGACGCAACCAAATGTATTGATGAAATCGATGATATGACTGCAACATAAACACTTGCCAGTGATTAGCTTGAAAGATCACACTTTATTTGTTACAAACATCATTCTCGAGTTGTCTCAGATGACAAACAACCTATATATTTAGGGGATAAATAGGTCACTACGTGCAGAGCGTTAGGGGTTGGGGTGGATATTTCGGCCCTACATCGCCCTTGCTATCCGTGAGTTGAACAATGGCGTACCCGAGGTCGATAAAGAGATTCAGTAATCGTTTAATGACATGGTCTCCAAAAGTAAAGATCGGACTAACTAGTCGACTATCAGCCTCAACAACTATACGTTAACAGGATTAAAACCTCCCAAAAAGGCATGTATCACTAACGGGGGATTGCTACCAAACGATTGTTGAAGACTTGTAGTCTATCCACATTGTGGGATCAGCTTTCTCGATCGCTTATTTGACCTGACCATTTTGCTGATGGAGTGCGGTAGGACTTACCGCTTTCGTGCTGTTGCTCTGAAACACCCTGCATTCTGCTGCAATCGGCAAAAGCTGCCCGTGTATAGAGACTCCATTTGAATGGCGGTAAATAGCCAGTAATTCTAACTATCATTTGATCTGATCCCACTTAGATACTAGATGTTTTCTCAAATATCAGGCATACGGCCTTTAGCGGAACTGGGTCTGAATGTAAATGGGAATCTTGTGAGAATAATAAAAACATTCACTCCTGAATTTACTTGCAGAATTTTAGTCGATGCATCTGAGATAAACTTCGTCCACTGTAGCCTTGTTAACCAAACGTATTGATGCTCCTGTCTTGTATACTGTAGCAAGTTCAAGCTGAATGGTGGCATCTTAGGGCAATATGTGGTGGTGTTAATGGTCAAGTGCAAAGATAACCCCATTGTCTTGAAAGACCCCATATAACTATGCTTGGAGTGCTAAATTACCGCGTTTAAGTGCGTCTTTTAGTTTTCTTTTCAAGATAATAGGTGTGGGAACGGTTGGAACCGACTTTGCGTAACTTTGTTTGCCATGAGTAACAAGAGAGCCAAAAAATAAAATAATCCTCCCCCGGGCTAAATTTAAGGCTGAATTGTTCAGTTGTGAGCATAAGCTGAATGCTTGGTCTTTCCTCTAGAATGCGACCGACAGTTACTTTGTAGCTGCTAATTCTCTTGGCTAACTCAGTACAAATACGTCCGTAGTGCACTGTTTTGGCCTGAAAAGATGATGCTCAATCACCCAGCCAAACTAAGCAGCCATGGATGGCCTTTCAACCGACTGTCCACATATCCGTGCACTTGTTGCTGGACGTTTCTCTCCAACTTACTTAATGCGGCCTATCTACCCAAAGAGATCAAGATAACTTCTTGTATTCTAGTGAAAAACCACGAGGAAGTTTTAAAAGCTCACCGAAACAAATGTGAAGAAGCAGAATGGTTAAATCTATTATGAATGTGTACCTGATTCGGATGTTTCAAGTTATTCAAACGATGTTAGTGAATGTATACTAGTTCAGGAAGAATTTTTGACAAGATGCAATCCGGCAGTAAGTAAGTTGAACCGCAATACCTTTAGAATTATACTTTCCGTGCCGAACTACACTGGTCCAGTGCCAGTGCACAATCAGTGAAATAACAGAAGTTATTTTTCAGCCGGCATCATACGAGCTTCTGTTACGGCTGCGGCGGCAACGATTTTATGTTGCGTCACTTTCAGCCAGGCTGATCGTGCCCAATAAATCAGCCAGTTAACACAAGGAACGAAACTGTCGTTTATCAAATTTTCCAAGTTTTAATGCACTTGTGAAGCAATCAACTGGGCGGTATCTGCTATTGCGTGCTGCTTAACCCCAAAGCTGAGCAAAAACAGCGACGACTAGAAGTGGTAGCCAGTGCGCGCGCAACCACTTGTTGACTTAAACAACACAAGGTCAGAGAACGGTTTGTGTCCAGGTAAAAAGAGAAAGGTGGTATAGGAGAAAAGCCGAAATAACAAAACCATAATGCCGTTGTACCAAATAAGGATAGAACAGAAGAATTAACACTGCCTCCAAAGCCAGCATGGCTTTCCCTGATCTACCAAATCAATCCACAGCATGCAACAATCAGATCAACGAGAGCGGTACAATTTCTCTAGCCAAACTCGCCTCCCTCAATCAGAAGGATACGCCTAGGGGTGTGTGTAACTGATTGTCTTGTACTCCTTCCAGCAGGTAGCTGTGACGTATATCACACCTAAGCTCACCCGAGGCCGTCTTCAACAACAATTCCCGAAAGTGGCAATCACTCCACCGCTTGGCCTCAATTATGGTGCCTTAAACTTCTATCGTGACCTCCACGATTGGCGCAACCAAGAACTCGGCTACTGGTGCCTCTGCCCCCTTAAGGGGAAAAGTTCTTCTCTCCTGACTTCAACGCCGGTTTTTTCCATGGAGTCGAGTTATCCTTTTTTTCGCGAATCCCCCACGAGTATCTCCTCATTGCTGGCATTCGTTATTCCCTCTTCTGACCTAACGCCCTTATCTACCTCATCTTCATTTTCGTCATCTCCTCTGGTAGATTCTTCCTGTTTTGACACATCTGAATTTGAGTTTAAGGAGAACCCAAAGAAGGCAGCGTTAATTAGTGATTACAACGCTGTTTGTCTAGAATAATGTATGAAGCTGGTTGGTAACCTCAAGGAAACTTTGAAAATTTGGGACCGCCTATTATAACGGATGCTTTGCTAGTCTCTGGCGCTATAAGAGCGAGATCATCAGACAACTCACTCAATATAAACTGTGCAGTCTCATCATCAGTAGGCAGTGCTTTCTCACCGGGTAGTAAATTCTTCGTATTACTCTTAGCGGATACCGTCGTCACCGCTATATGTTTCGTCCGTTCCACACGGCACGAATGCCCGCCCAATACCGTCTTCAAATGTGGGGGAATCCGAGATGCGTTTGGTGTCATCAGAGGTTTTTGAAGTCCTGCGTGGTCGGATGCAGTTGACTTCTTAGTATCAGAGAAAACATGCAGCTCAATGTGATGTACATTAAACGCAATAGGCGTTATGCATCGAAGTATTTCCAACGCCTCACCTCTTTGTATATCGCAGTGCAAACAGTCCTACAAAACTTCCATGACTGTATCAATGCGTTCGTTCCAGCCATGTTTCCCCTCGCATAGTCTTAATAATCGTTTGTGTTGAAGTAAAAGCGTGGCCACTAATCCGAGGGTGTTATTCAGTGGGGCCATCCAAGAAAGTGTGCCACATTTGGTCGTTAGGCGTGCTGGCAAATCGACTTTGTGTCGAAAGCATTCAGTTTTAATGAACCAGCACAAACCCAATGTCTTGTGCGAACTGGAAGCTGGAATGTCAAGGTCAACTAGCTCGGAAGCTTGCTCGATGATAGGGCTGATATTCAAGACTTCCGCACTGTTGCTTACCCAATTATGCAAACGAGATCCGCCCAGACTCAACACCTAACCGAGTTCACAAACTGGTTTCTTGACTATATCAACAGATTTCACTGATACACGACATCCATCTACGTAGACGTTTTCCTTTACTGCAGAAATTGTCCTTTCTTCGGGAACATTTCTGTTGTCATCAGCAGTCTTACGCAGAGCAGAAGCAGTGCATAACGGGGAAGTAGTGACTCCAGACGCGTGCACCTTAAGATGATTAACGCCTGTGGTTCCATCAGGCGGAGCCGGTTCGAAAATAACTCATCTCAAGGCCGTTAGATGTGTGTAGGGATGTTTTGGTAAACCCAGATGTTGTTCGATAACCCAGTGGGCCTCTGAGACATTTGTTCCCATCGAAATTTAGACGTCATTTCCAAGTATTCGTGTGGGATGAACATCCGCAAGGTAGGTCCATTTGCTTAGCAACGAATCATCCGGAATCGTAGCCTTGGTGATGGAAAGTGACCAGGTAGTGTAAGCGCAGTCGACGTTCACAACACACCCGTCAAGCAAAGACTGTATGGCAAAGCTGACTGTCATGGTATACTTAATGTCGTGGCCATTTACAGATGATACTTCTACGCACGTCGCTTCTCCTTCTATCTCAAGCTACTTTGCCAAGTAGGCCATTAGTAGGGTGGTATCAGAGCTGTAGTCAAAAAAAGCATGAGTTAATACAGTCCATTTTGGCTCAATCGACCGAACTGTTACGAACCCAAGGTGGCTTCGGGGTCCCCCAACTATCGTTGAGTTGACGTTGGCATCTTTCGTAGCCTTCGCCACCATCGGCCGTAGCAGACGATGATGTCGTTGTTTGCAATTCGAGACATCGCAGCGTCTAGGGACGTAACACTCACATGCTCTTTGGTCAGGCTATAGGCAGATGAAGCATGACTTGAGGTCTTTCAGTCTATTCAGCTTCTTGACTTGAGGTAGGGTACCGAACACTTCACATTCTGAATGGTTATGAGTCTGTGAACACTGACGGCAAGCTATACTTGCTCTCAGAGTTATTACTTTGATGCGGGCTTTTCTAGGTGGGCATTCTAAGCCTACTCTGTCTACTTAATTATCACACCTTCTTGAGGTGGCTATAACGCCGTAGCAATTTGAAGCACTAGATACAATTCTGTCAGGAAAGGATACTAGATGTTCAAATTCCGGATCCGATGGCGAACGCAGTGTATGTTCGACTGCTTGAGCTCACTTATGCTATAAATACCGAGGTAGACGTTTTACTATACGCTTGAGGTTTCTTGAACAGGTTTAGCCCGCCATGTAATGCATCTCTCCCAATGCCAGGCCACAGTTCACCGTTCTCCTCATCAGCCTTCGTAAGGCATAGAGGTTTCCAGGAACAATAGACTCTCCAAGCAGTATTTCTTTCATGAAAGACTCTGCAGTGTCGTGTGCCTTGCCGAACTGCGTCCTGAGGATATCCATGGGCTTTTGATAGTCTACCTTCCCAGGAAGAAACACAGTGTTTAGTGGCGTCTTTCGCTTCCCCACAGCAATGATGGAAAGGATACATCAGTTTGCTGCTATCATCAAATGGCCGATCAGCCGCGCTCATTTGGAATGCTTTCATAAACTTCCAAAATCATTCGGATTCCCGCTAAACTAATCTATCCCTATTTTCGGCAGTTTACACCCTCGCACTGTGGCAGGGTGTCCACACTGACTCAAAACCACATGCTTACAAGCCACCTGTTGACTTAACCAATACGTCCGATGATAAGGTCAAAGAACGGTTTATGTTCAAATCAAAAAAAGAAAGGTGGTATAGGAGAAAAACCGAAATATCAAAACGGGGAATGTCGTTGTACAAAATAAGGATAGAATAAAAGAATTAGCAGCTGGGGAGTTCAAAACTGGCCTACACAATCCAAACCTAAGAGGGTTTTAAAGTTGCTAGGGTTTTTCACCATTGCACCTTGAACAGAACACTCGCCGTATTATTTCACGGTAATCACTTTTGAATACGAGTGAGTGACTATTTAATCCTCCGACAAGTGCGCTCACTTGCACATTTATTTGTTATCTAGGATAGATGAATCTAAATCCTAGCCGTAAAATTAAAATCGGTGCAAAAATAAGTACGCTTGCCGGTTTTGTGCAACTTGTGTTCAAGCAGAACATGACGTTTGACGTTTTTCAGTTACATGAGGAGCGCCATGACGGGCAAAAGCAATCGTGAGCTATCGATAACATTGTGGATAGTTTCCTTCATGAAAATGCTGATCACCTGTTCGAATCATACTGGTTTCCTGAAGTTAGATCAAAATACTAGCAATCCTTGTTTTTTAACTGGCCACAAAATATTGCGGTCCCGAAAGTAGTGTGTAGGATTATCTACAAGAATTCCACGGTAAGAATAGAAACACTGAAATCGTGAAAAACAAACTGACTGTTCTGCTTCCTCTGCGGTTATGTGATTCAGCCAGCTTGGGAGGTCAATCACAAATGAAGAAACCGACCCGGATCGGTCGCTTAACTTTGAACTACCCCAGTCGGACGGCACTCCTTGTCGATTATATGGGAGTGTACCAATCAAATGGGAGTCTTTGAAATAAATGCTTGTGGCGCCTACTAAATCTAGAGGCCAACTGTCTGCCACTTGAATGTATAGTACGAAGGAAGCCGATTTGTTCACTGGTAACAAGCTAATAGCGAGTTGGATAAACCCTTCCGCATAATTCGTCACCAGTTATCCTACGTTTTATTTATTTCGAGATTTCAACCATAACAAAAGTCAGTTAAAATTTGAGGGAAATTTGTTCTGTCTACCTATAAGGTAATGTTTATTCTGGCCTAATCAATCCATTTGAAATAAAGAAAAATCATCCTGATCTATACCCTGATCTATACCTGATCCGTATCAAATATTCAGAACAAGAAGCGTTGCTAAGAGGGTGATTTTTGTTAGCTTGCTTTTTAGTACTTCTCAGAAGACCACCACAGCAGGCATAACAATGAAAAACGGAAGGAATCGTGGATATTGATAAGCTGGCTGTTGTGGAGCAGTCGACAAATACGATCAGGTCCAGGTCAGAAACAGACCAGGAATATATGTAGCTCGGGTGAGCTAATTTGTTGTTGGTCTGTTCTCCAAGCTTGGCAGTTGGATTGCAAATGTTTTATCACTAATCAAGGTGACATCGTCACCAAACGCGTCCAAAAACAAAGTTCAACACTGGCAGGATGAACATATTTGTTGGCAAAGTCAACACCGCCATCTTTATAATTCTAGCCAATCATCAGTTAGTATCAAAATCACCGTTGTCATCACGAGCAATATTAACATGATTATCAAAATCAAAATTATCCCGATCGTTATCGGAGTCATCATAATCTCCAACAACTTCAGCGTCATCAATGACACACCAACAACACCACCAGCAAGGTGATCGTCGTCCTCGACATCATGACATCATCATCACAATTTTTGTCATTTAAACTAACCTCCATGTCATCAAAAGCATAACAAAACCACCCTGAGCTGAGGACCTCAATATCAGCGCTACACCCTTTTTTACTTTTTACCTCCCAGGTGACCCGCAGCCACTGAACGACAAGAACAAAACCGTTCCGGGAAATTTGGGCAAAAGCATCGATTATGTGTACCAATATTGTGGATCCGTGAATCCGTGATTTAGCCGTTAGCAAAGACAAAACAGTCAGCTGAGGCGTGATGTAACTGACACTTCAGTTGCGGCATTATTGTTACAAGAACCTCTTCGATTGCTATGAGGAACAATAGTTGTGGCGATTGGAGCTCCCTGGTTCACAAAACTGCGGTAACAAAACTAGGGCTGGGGGAATCTGCTGCAGCACTCGCATAGGACTGTTCAGTGTGTCGGACTAGATGTGAGGGTTATCCAAATGCCTCAGAAGATATGACAGTTGTGTTGTGCGAAACCGAATGAAACATTTTCAAGATATCGGCAAACGCCGAAAGAGGTTGGAAGAATTCGCTGAAGAGTGTCACAGCAGTGTAGCTTTCAAACGATCGTCTCAGCGTAGAAATGCAAACTGGAAAAATAGCAGTCGAAATCTACGGCCTCAGCAATCAGCCGGCACCGTAAAAACATCGGACGAGAATGGATGACATGGAGACGGCTTTGGCACTAAGCTGGTGAACGGTGGTTGGCGTGAGCTTGTAACTACTTGAGTAGCAAATGCCTATCGAACGGATCGTACGGCCACTTTACTCACTTCAAATTTGCTGGATCAAACTAAAATTTGATGGTAGCACTGTGAGACTTGTCTGGCTATCCATGTGTTAAGAAGCAAGAAGTACCTATTTTCAACAAGGTTCGGGGTCCTTAGGTTGGTTGCAGTTAATTTTGCACATAAACTTCCACGACCCACTGAGCACAGCGGACGCCGCATGTTTCCGTCCATGGTGGTATATAGTCTCGATAGTGGCGCAGTTTGTTAAGCGGATCTGTTCTTGGTTGGACAGGATTTCACGCAGGTGAATGTCCCGCAAGCATGACAGGACTTGCTCCGGCGTCATGATAGCAGACTGTAAACTTTGCGGTAATACCAGAAGTTCAACGCTAGCGAGCGAAATGTTGGAATGGGTTTCCAAAGGTGACACAGCACAATCAACTGTTTGTGTGAAGCAGACGCTATATTCCGCAGATTTTAACAGGCCAGCAGCTGATTGTTTGGTCAGTTTGCTTAACTTTCCAATTCGGAGAAAACAACTGGCACACCACTGCAGCTGGTTTTATTGTTAAACATACCGGAAACCGCATCAGTGGCCGAGGGTGACTAGTTAGAAAGTGTGGCATCAATAGAAGAAGTGTAAAGGAGGAGGTGAAACTAATATGCAAACACAAAATCCTGACAAACATCTGAAACGAAACTTTCAGGACGATCCTGTGGAAGTGATCCATTCTCGAGCTCGTTTTCGTGATGAATTTCCCAGACCAGGAGAATCCATGGAAAACCTCCTAGAAAATAACGTACTGATATTCTTCCGAGTGACCCGTGGGAGTCTAATAATTTTGTTGCGAAGATATTCGACAAGATCCCATTGCATTACGTACAAGCAATATACGATAAGCGGTCATCCTGTAGTCCCAGGATGATGATATAATCAGTCCATGGTTTGAACCGCAATTTGGTTAAAGGTTTACCTTTCCATTCGGATGCGCGGTGCAATCCATGTAACAGATAACTACTACGAATAATCTTTCAAACACGGTAGCTTGAGCACCATCACCCAAACTTCCCCTGTCGGTCAGCACTTATTACTCAGGTACTATTATTCAGCAAGGCTAGTACAGAGTTGAGGATTCCTAATAACAGTGATCAGTTTAGGAACATTACGATTGAATGGCACGAGGGAAAATAATCCGAAACCTTTGTGTAAGTTGAAGAAATGCGACTACGAAAGCCCAAGCTGCCTGAATACCTTGGGGGTTATAAATGTATATGCTGAGATATGTAAGCCAAGGTAAGCAAATTATGAGAGTTGTGAATTACTCTGTGTGCTCCTAGTCTGCCTGCCACAAGAAAACTTGCTACAATTAGAACTTGCATTTAAAATAAGTAAAAACACACTTCCATCTTCACCTGTTTTCTTGGACGAATCGGTGCGCATCCCATTGTTAATCGTGTGCTACATTTAGGCTTCTTCCAAACTTATGAAACGTCTGAAAATATGACGCTTGCCGAATGTTGCCCGTATACTCAAATAAAGGCCTGAATGTGCAAGTTGCGGTAATGATATTAAAGACGACGCGGTACTAATCACCTATCCAAATCTGCCAAAAATGAAAATAAAAAACATGAAACTAATCCTTTATCGGTAACCAGTTTACAATGGACTTAGAATGTTGTCGCCTTCTGACGAAGCACGCGGATGAACCCTTTGTAGAGTAGGATGACGACAATGTTGTGGGTGGTGTGTGACGGCAGCTTTAATGTGGGATTCATCTACTCTAACAATTGACGAAATAGGTGGCGACTTCGGACCCAGCTTCAGGATCTCAGTTTCTCAACAATCACATGCAACTTGTTCAAATGCTGACCGTGACTGATATTATTTTCACAGAATGGTAATCTTTGTGGTCAAATTATTCTTTAGAATTCTCCTTTAGATTTGCACTTAGGAATACTATTATTTGATTTTTCGCAGAGTGTAATCTGCGATGATAATGTTCAATGGAATTGTACTCTTTGAATGTGAATTTATATTCACAACCGCCATTAGGCCATTCACTTGTAGAAGTCATTTTATACTGCTTTCATTTGCACATTATTTTTTTATGGAAACAAATGTCTGCGTGCTTTCTAAGCTGATGAGTGTACCGAGATGTTCGGAAGAGTTCAACCTCCCTGTACATATATATATATATATATATATATGGAAGGTAGCCCTTCACTTGCAATACAGTAAAACATCCGACAAATCGTGCATCTTCACCCTCATTTTTGAGCGGGTAGCGCCAATGCTGAACTAGAACAGCTCGGCAGGTTTTCGCGAATTGCGGCCTTGTCAAATTAGGAGGCCATAATTGGCAAAATCAAAAGAGAATCAGGCAATCCGAATACGATCCTATGGATTATCCGTGGGCGTAATTTGCCGAAATGACACCACTGATTCAGCGACGATTACTCCTTTCGAACACGATTAGGAACAACTTTGAGCGAAGTAATCTTACCACCAAAATTATTGTTAGTATTTTAGATTGAGTTGAACATCATAGGAGAAAAATCTCAAAAAAATGTTGGCTTACACAAAAGCAGACAATAAGGGAGAATTTTCAACAATAGATAACAATTATTTCGACGATGATCGGTTTTGATCGTTTGCGACGAACATCCCCATGGTGGGACATTTTGAATCAAAAGGGAGCGGCTTAGTTTCGATTGTTAAAGGTAGAATAAGCACGTTTTCCCTGCTGTGTTTGGGATCAACCGTTGGCTGCTCACGTGATGTGTCTCTCAGATTTGTAAAATGAGCGCCTCGCCATCTCTCTCAAGTATGAATCACTCGCAAGGTTTATCAACTACGCGCGGGTGAACGATTTACCAACGTTTTACTCTTGACAGGGCTATGAGATCTCATGTCATTGAGCATGTGTAAGAGTCGCGCTGCTGACAGTGCGTTACATGGGATGAAGCATCCCCCGAGGCTCTCCCGCTTTTAATCATAGATGATCGCTAGATGATCTTATTGTTGACTATTTTAACAATTCCTCTTGGATAAATAAAGACACTGGACTTTGGTGTTAAAAAACAAAACAGTACAGAACGGGAGGGCTCGTGGCAGTAAGCAATTTAAAAAGTTACATTCTGCTTTGGTAAGCTAAATGAAAACTTATGGAACACCTCGTTCTTGGATGTAAGGCTACACAGCGTTAATCAATAAATCCCAGTAAGCTGCAGAGAATATGCTGGAAGAAACACTTATAGAGGTATAATAAGAATTAGTTTGAATAACCATGCATGATGCTCTCCAAGCATTTGTTGGCATTTATCCAGGCAGCTTAATGCAATTTGTAGAATAATTAACGCGTCTGCAATAATTAACACTGGGTACAGCTTTATTGATAGTCTGACAATAACTAAATACCATTATATTAGTTTTTGAATAGCTGTAGGACTTGCATTTTTCGTTTTCACAACTTGGTCATCTAAACTGTGACCCCTCGGCGGTGGTTTATTTGTTATTAGCCCCGGTCTTGAGTTATCGTTATTGAATGCACTCAAAGCACAAAAACTCTAGTTTTCCAGATTTTGCTTTGTTAGATCACTTGTGAGATTCGTACCACAAATTTTAAGATACACTGTGACCGTGAATATGGTATTTGTAAAATGAAGTTTTTAACTGCACACGGTTCCTAGCTTGTTTCGCAGATGCCAGTTTTTCTATATGTCGTGAACGAACAAAGAGAAGGAATATACGAAATGAAAATTTAGCGCCGTTTTTGTTCCCCAGACATCTTTTGACATAGTCGTTAGTTTGGTCAAGCACTGATTCACAGCTGCTTGCAGTGATGATGGTTTCCGACTCATACGTCCTTAGCAACAAAACGCAGTTTTACACTTGGAACTAAACCGTTTCTGGGATTCCAGTTTACTACAAAATCGACCAATCCCGTTTAAGAAATTACTCACTTTCAGGACTTGTTATTTTCCCCTACGGAGTTAAAAACCCGACAGAATGTTTTCTCTGCGTCAGCTGTTTGCAGAAACACTCTGTCGGCATTCCGACGAATTTGAGAAAACATGCGAAGTAAAGCACCTTGTGGAAAATATTTTGTGCATAGATGCCTGTTATAATCCGATTCCACGGTGACCAGCGTTCATCGAAATTTCTTAGCTTCTTTCCTTTATATTGAGTTCCCGTCATAAAAAGGGATAGTTCGTTGCATGCTTGCATTATATTCCCTCTACTATGCTGCCTTTAGTGAAAGAATTTACTGAAGGAATGTTTTCTCTTCTGATTAACTCTCCCAGATGTGATAATCTAACGCAATAGTATTCCATAAGCATCCATCGTTTTCGAAATCTCAAAACAATCGCAGGAGAACACTCATCGTTTTCCGGCTCATAGATGAATCTTTCTTACTTTTATGAGCTATTGATATATTTGGAGAGCAAGCGTGTTGATGATCAGACGTGAGGTTATTTTGGATGCGCATCACCATTCAGTTTGTTCGAGAGTATCGTTGAGCTCATGGGCTAAAACAGAAAGGTTAGGTTCTCCGCATAGATTGCCTGGGATGTCGCATGCAGATGCTCTATGTTTGAGTGAGTCAGTGTTAATTTGTGTGAACATATTCAATACCAGTCATGGTGCCGATTAAAATTCGGAAAATTGCACTACCTTATTTCCATTCCAGTGGGTGCTCGAGCTGGCTCAACCGCCATCCCTCCATCAATCGATATCCCTTCTAGAATATCAAATTCTATTAGGTTATGATGGGCCGCAACCTGCAAATTAAGGTTGCATTGACGTCAGTCACATAAATTTCACATGGATGTTTAATTCCTGATACAGATAAAGATTCACCTTCCGCTTTGTCAAAGTAGCATTGGACATATATTGGTTTTACAGTGAGGTGATTTTCATATAAAACCCCAAATGAACGATGATAGCGCTGTCATTTGGTATTATTTCAACTTGCACTGAGTGCATCTTACTGTTGTTTATTTCTCAGATATTATGTATGTGCTGTTTACCAGCATTCACGTAACTGGCTCGAAATCCGTCACAAATTCGTGTCCATTATTGGAAAGTTCTGCAGTATCGATGCAGAAAAAGGAACAAGTCTGATGGACATGCTAATGGGGTAAAGTTTATCCTTTTAACGAAGAACCACTACCCATTAAAATACTGCATTGAACGTCCCGAACTTGATGCCACGTCCTGAGTACAAAAATATAGATGATTCTACGCACAGATACTTTGAGCAGATGATATCACTAGATCACCAGTCTCGAATTCCTAATGCAGCCCACTTATTTTGCTAAAATCCCGATCATTCATTGCACAGTTGATAACTTTGACTCTCCGCCAGTCTAACTTTCTTTCTCTCAGTTGCCAGATACAATGTAGGGAGACATTTTTATGTGGGTACAGGGAGAACGGGAACTTAATTTCGATTGAAGCAAGCCGAGTTTATCGGTTGTTGATCAAGTGGCTGTTGATCTGGCCACCGAGCTTGGCAATAGGCTTGCAAACGTTCCGTCGCCATACGAGATGACATAGTCAGTGCACACCCAATCAGCCGAAAACGTGTCGGTTGGTGCAAAGTTACTTAAACCAGTTATGTACGTCGGCCTTTACAGTCAATCCAAGATTACCTGACCGAATACGTCCAGCGCCGCCTGTTGTTACCTCGTCGATGCTGGTGGATAAACACTGTGTGCACTCGTAAAAGGCGTTGAAAGCCCGCGTTCACACTTTAATTCACTTCTTTTTGCCGCTATCACCTGAAATGGTTGAACACATGTGTGGCCAGAAGAACGAATTCCGGAATCTCTGAAAAATTAAAGATCTATGTTATACAGGTCGCTACCTATCTCATTCTTCCTGCTGTGTTTCACGTAGATGTGGGGGAAAACATTTGATTAGTAATGCAGGGCAGCTGGGTTTCATATTGCTACAAAGTTGTCATGCGGAAGAAGGAGTAACAGGATAGAGATATCTGAAGAGAAACGCTTGTTTGACTCCGGCGTGTATCATACATAAAATACTTTACTGAATTTTCGCCTTCCAAAGGGTTCGTCAGTTCTGAATATTCCCGGACAGGAACTCAAGCGCTTTATCATCTCGTCAAATTTCCATGTCGGATCAACGTCAAATAGGTGCGTGGCCGTCTGCATATGTGTCTTGCTTTTCACTGCTGCTATTGATTTGAGTAGGTTGCAGTCTGGCAAACTTTCACGTCATCAACTGGAAGGGACTTCGAGAGTTCGGCCACACTTACGCATAAAAATTCTCTCTGATCCGCACCAAATAAAGCTGTGAAATTTTGCTTACATCCCACTGGTTCTGTCAGTTCAAGGGTCACCATATTAACAGAGTCTCCGACTTTCATATTTGAACATCAGTTTGCACGCATTTCCGGTTTATCGCCCGTTTGGGGTCGCAGTTGGTGAGGTTTGGAAAGTTTTACCGCCTAATATATATGCTGTTTTACTTGGACTAAAAGTCAACCCAAGAAAAACGGGCAAAATTAGCTTTCCCGAACCAACAACATATGCAATGTTCCCTAGCTCCCAAATTCCATAGTCTATATGAACGTCTGGTATTCAGATAGAAGTTTCCCACAACATTGGTCAATCCTCAGGACGCCCGCGTATTGTAGCTGAGACAGATGTTTTGCACAAAGTCAAATGCGGCGTTTCACGAGACCCATTAGCTTGAATTAGATAAAAGTGAATAAGATCGGCAGGCGAAGTTTCAGAAGCCAGTTGCGAGGAATCACCCGGTCCAACAATGGTCACCGGTGCCTTGTAACTATTTAACAAGTTCTCACCCGACAATTCGTCAGCGTTTCGACATAGTATCAAGGCTATCCTAACAGACGACTTTAAACGCGCCACCGAAAACACCCATCTGTGTACTACTACCTTATGATGCTTGTCGAAAGCCGTCTGTAGGTGTGGTGTGCACAAAAAAGATGACGCAGATTTCACCGCCTCCCCTATTTCGCCAAAACCTACTTTAATAAAACATGAAATCAGTGCTTTAACTGTGGACATTTGCCAATAGAACCATAGGATCTTTGCATGCTACACAAGCTGACGGTTAGACATGGAGGTGATAAACTGCTTGGTGAGCTAGAATGACGACGATATTGTGCAGGGTACACAATAGCATCTTGAATGTGTGCTTCATCTACTGGACACTTGTTGATTCTTTTCTTCTATCCTTATTTTGTACAACGTTATTCCCAGTTTTTGTTATTTCGCCTTTGCGCCTATACTAACTTTCTTGTTTTTGACCTGAACGTAAACCGCTCTTTGACCTTGTCATTGCACGTGTTGTTTAAGTCATCACGTGGTTTCGTTGTCTTGTTGACACGTGCCTTTGAGTCGGTGTGGACTTTGGGATCCTTTAGGAATTAGCAGTTCCTAAACCGGTGTATAGAAGCCGGCGTAGTCCCACGATTTGAGGTTTGTAAAGCTTTGTTATTTTTATTATTGTATTTACAGTACCGCATTTGTAGACAAACCTCCATTCGAACGCTTTGGCTTTTTGGGTTTTGCGCGTAACTCAACGTGGTCCAACAGATTGCTGGAAACAATCTATAACACTTTGGCCTCAGTTTCGGTCTCAACAATTACAGGAGAGTGGTCCAAAGTCTGATAGTGAGTGCTGTTAGTCTCTCTAATTGGTGATCTTGGTGAAGGTTTACCACGCTCTGGATTAAGGAGATTCATCACACGTTCCTGGTGCTTCTTAACATCTGGACGTCAGTGAGCCCAGAAAAATATTTGGAATATCACTTCAACAAAATCATTTCAATATCTGCATTAAGGAATACTGGTTACTTCCAGAGTGTTATTTGGATTGATCATGAATAATATATTGTTCGAATGTGCGTTTTGTCAAACCTGACCTTGGAAAACTAGGGTTGTAAAACTCATTATGTTTTCTTCATTTTACCCGTAGATTTTCGCGGAAACACAAGTCTCGCTGCTTCGTACTTTGATGGTATACCAGGATCCTTAGATGGGTTTAAACACCTCGAATACTAGAGTAGTTAAAAGTACTTTTTAAACAACAAGGTACCTGTCATATTATCCTGTTTTGACGATGAGACTGATCATTTAAAT
Organism: Clonorchis sinensis; assembly: GCA_003604175.2. Taxonomy (NCBI): domain Eukaryota; kingdom Metazoa; phylum Platyhelminthes; class Trematoda; order Opisthorchiida; family Opisthorchiidae; genus Clonorchis; species Clonorchis sinensis. The sequence continues at coordinate 7,272,460 of CM030374.1, read as the reverse complement.
TTTACAGCTAAGGGATTCCGCTTGAAACGCTATGATCACTTGCCCCCTTGGAAAACTGATCGGGTTCTGGTTGCCCATTTTGTAATCCAAGCATGTGAAGCTCCGTCACGGACTAGGTGGTAGGGAATTAGAGAGAGAATTCTCACTACACAAGCTTTCGGGATACCGTTAGCGCAGCTTTATACTGCCCGGGTTCGTCAGTCTTCTTATTCTTAGTACACACACTTCGGCACAGTATCCAGAGAAAAAGGCAAAAACATGTTTTCTTCAGAAAAATGCAGTAGTGCTGCGCTTACACGGGTCAACTTGTCATTGAACCAAGTAGAAATCGTCGAGCTGCGACCCAACTCTCAAGCCTACATGCACCTTTTGCGAATGAGTCGGACCACGTGGAACTCCGGGGACACCATGTTGCTTTGAGACAAAAATTAACACTTCCATATTTTTACGCATCCCTTCTTTATGAATGAGTCTAAACACCTCTTAAGACACTTATTTCTACTCTTCCTGATGCACCACGCAACTCATAAGATGGCTGAAAAATGATCTGAATAATTCCGAATACCAGGCGCGTTCTCCACGATAATGTTATATAAATCCAGTTAGCTTTGTACTCAAAGGTGCTCTACCGGGCTTTCAGAATGAATCTCATGAACAAAAGCTAGAGTGAGGACAGATAACTTTATTTGGGTAATAACTAAACATGCCTAAGACAGCAGCACAACAAACACATAAGGCTTAAAAACAGCGAAAAAAGCGGTGAATCAATTCTCTGGAAGAAGATAAGTTTAGTATTTCTCATTAGTACACACTAAACGAGTATTTTCATACGAAAACATTAATTTACGGTGCACAAAGTTGCGGGCTAAATGACAGTGATTGCAAATAAAGAAAACACGGATGGCACTAATGAATATAACGAGCGTGGAGAAATACCGAAACACTGGTTTGATGAACATGGTAAGTGATGCCCACAACTAATGAATTCTAAAATACAGGGATTGCTGGAATTACGGATTAAATTTACCACGTAGTTGATGTAATCAAATCACAACGGATTAACAGCTGTTTCTTAAAAAAATAGGTAGAGTCTGAAAAATGGAGCGGGAATTCGCCCGAACAAAAGCATATGTTGAGTTATGCACGAGCAACTGCGATGAGCGTTTGACGGATGATGTTCCCAGCCCTTGATATGGTGTACCACCATATCTAAGAGGCGCTTCGAGACAATCAGGTATGTGGCTCAAGGCTATCATCTCAGGCTCAGGCTCTTGGAGGGAAAGATTCGAAAAGAAACATGGAGGTGACGGATAACTAGAGTTATTATGCTTTACTGAGGAGTGATTATCACCCTTCTAAAATCCCGTGTTTGCGCACGTGACTTGTTTCGGCTATGGCAGAACAAAATATTTAGCATGAGAATGTGTTTCGAAGAATTGTGATATGGCGCAAATCAAACGAGTTCTTTCATAGGTTACTGCAAGCAGATGTAAGAAAACCATGTTGTACCATGATCTAACCGCTTCACATTGTGACCGGTTATTGAGGAATTTCCTTTCAAACGGAAGAAATTACAGTGTGTGCATAACAGAGGTTACGTATTGCGCAACTGAGAGTTAAAGGCGCTTCTTCCAGTGTTAGGCTGGGTGGTAAATTACGATTAAACACTATGAAATTTGTAGTAAATCCGGGAGTTTTCTGCTTTTTTTTATGTATTTTAGTCATTGGCAGAACCGATATGCAATAGACCGGCTGAAAGGAAGTTTACGAATGACTCCACAGAAACAGAAGGCTGATTCGTAAATCATGGAGGAAATCATAAAAAGCCGGCTTAGTACATAGGGTTTTTTAATAGGTTGCTCCTCAGCATTTGGTGTGCTAAATAATCATTTTTTATTGTGCAAAACTCAAGTCGTTGATAGTTCTAAACAAAGACAAAGTGCTTCAGGATGATGTTTAGCACCTTTCTCAGGTCTAAGGCTAAACATTTTTATCACAGATAAGCTAATAAAAGGGTTGACGGTTGTGATGCTATGGATGAGTTTGACGATAGTTCTCTTTAGCTGTCGGTACCTAAGACGAAAGACTCAGGGAATAAACAGGTGAGAAATACAAAACACCGTAAGTATATGCCTTAGCTGGTTTTACTGTAGTTTTCATGACCAGCTACCTTTTTATCTTAACTGTTGCGGAATTATCCACTGCTCTGACTTCTATAGAATATGGCCAGCAGTGACGAAAACCGTCTAATAATACATTTTTAGAGCTAGGCATGCATCTTTGGTACAATTCCGGTAAACAAATCTCGGCGAATATCATAGTTTATGAAGCAACATGAGTGTACTGAATGCTTGAATTTGCCCCACAAACTCAAGAACAGAATAGTAGTACTCAATATTCCGACCACCACGGACGGTCTTCTTTAGGAGCTGGCTAACTGTCATTCACCAGACGGTATGGAATAATTCAAACGTGTCACCTAGTGTAGGCAACAAATGCAGCCTGTTTCACTGCCGTGTGCTAACTGAATTAGATGAAATAGGAAAACCAATAAAGACGAAGGTTTTCACACAGCTCATCAAACCTACAGTGGGCAAATCAATTAAAATGTTACTCTTATGTTTACCAACACCGCGAGGGAAAAACCTTTCGATTTTGCATACATTTAGGGCACAAACCGTACAATAGACCTCTGAGGTAGGGTGCATCCATTCATAAACCAAGAACGATTTACTATTGATTCCAAATAATGTTAAAGTCCAGGTGGACATCAGTGGCCAAGCAAGAAAGAACTAGGTAAACCATGATGGCGCACACAGCAATCTCTGTTGCCTTGTCCACTGAGTAGAGTAATTAGGTGGCAAACATTTTATCAAGAGTCCGGGTAAGGTCATTCGAAGCACACTGACTGGTTCCATAAAACATGCATGACATGTACAGGGAAATGCAAGACAAGGGAGGGGTTTCCTCGGAGCAGGACACTCCACAAGGAATTAAATTAACAGACATAAAAAATCGTCCATGCCGACGCAGTGCTACGAGCAAGGAACTCCCACACCACTAGTAGCACAACGTCATCCAGAGGGACCAAGAAACAGGGCTCACTGTGAATCCAACCAAAAAAGTCCACAGTGGGTGGATCGTGAATGATAAATCTCATTACTACCTGTGAAAGGAGGTGAACCCCAAGCAGCGATGTTGTTTATTAGCAAACACGAACCCAGCAATTGCAGCCAATCAGACACGAAGTTAAAAATGTCATCTGCAAATAGTTTTTCAAAATTGTACATCCTCATGCGTATACCTGAATCCTTCTGGACGTTCACTGACTAATAAACAGTGGTAAACGAACATTAAAAATCGGTTCCCTAATTAGCGTAATAAATTCCAACTTTCATGGGGTTCGAGGTAGAGGTTGGATATCAGTCCATAGACTGACTGAATGCATCATTATTAAAGTATACCGGTACACAACTTTCCATTCAAAGGTCGCGTGCAAGACCCCGATGTCGGATTATATTTAACTGAGTCGGCCTCACCAGCCGGTTTACTTGGCACCCTTTTGGGCGCACCATTTCAATATCGAAGCTGTAGCCAGCTTGCCATTCTCAATTACATAATCGTCCTCTTGATGATTGACAGGAGCAAGCGGGTCTTTCCACGGTAGGCCAAAAATCTACCACCCCAGTCCTGTGCTCCCAGGATTCTGATTTTTCCATTCGAGCTTCGCGTCTAATGTGAATAACTGTGCCTCCCTACTTGCTGTTTTCTGTTTAGTCCTTTCTTCACCAGCGTTCACTTTCCAACCTACATTACCTCCTATTTTAGATTCTCAGAAAACGAAAGTAGTGCTGGCTATATCCCAATTTCCTGTTTAGTTGGAAGGCGTTAATAGAGTCCGGATACCAGTAAAAATGGGGACTTTCCCGTAGTGGCCTGAATTGGCGCACGAATTGCCAACAACACCATCTGCAATATGATATCTCAATCATCTTGCTCGGCTGCCAGCCACTCAGTATTCTTTCAATAACTGCGTTTGGTTGACTCGTTTGTTCGCGGGTAAGAGGGTTCCGTCCTCAGCTGCTTGATGCCCAGCTGCCGCAAGCGACTCCTGAACGCCTCACTCTCACGGAAATACTCCGGATCCGTTAGGATTATTTCTGGTTAACCCGTGTTTTTCCACTAACTGAGGCATGATCATTCCACTGCTTGTCGCCCCCTGGATTGGATATAACTGCCGCCTTCACCCATCGTGAGTGAGAGCTCCATCGTTATTACGACATACTGATTTCCATTGGTTGTTACAGGAAAGGGGCCCATAACATCAATAGACCATATATGTCTGATCCTTGATACAAGGATAGGTCCTATGGAATGAGTTGCTACTGTAGTGTCACTATTTATCAGTTACTACAGCTCATAGGCCAATACATAATCCATTTACTCACATCCGTCCCCGCCAATAGGTCTTCTGCTGAAAAAAGTCTTGGTGCACCATGTCGGGCCATCTCTTGGCATTCGACGATTAGCCTCTGTCCCAAGACGCAAGTTCAAATTTTGTCCCGCGTTCTAGGGAATCCATCTGATCAACCAGTTCGCTGCAACCTTTGGCAGTACGAGATCCTGCCACTGCAGTTGCACAGCGTTAGTCAGGACACGAGTGACACATTCGATGATCCTATCCTTCCAATTTAAGCCCGCACCGATACCCTGGTCGCAAGCGTACGCTGTGACAGTTAGCTCATCCTTGACTCTGGGCGGCTTAAGGGTGCGATGCTTATTAAGTATCCGCTCGTTGATATGCTCAAAGCCCCAACGCGCCTCCTTTGTTCATTTTATCTCCTTATTTCGGGGTAACAGGTCGTACAGCAGAGCAAAAATTGCGCTGATATCAATAAAAATCCAGCCGTAGTATACTGCTCGTCCGAGAAAGTGCCTTGCGCACCACTTTGACTTAGGCATTGCACACTATTGGATCTATGCCAGCTTTTAAAACAGTGATGGGACTCTCCTTGATCCACTATATGCGCGCGGAATGTCGCTGAATTTCGAGCAGGCTGGGTAGTTGCATCATTAATCCGCATGCTGGCTTCCCGAATACTCCCATATACGGCGTTCACATGAACGGCGTACTGTGATTTCTATTCACTAAAGACGACATCCTCCTCCTACACGCCGACATTTGGTAGCCCCTTCGCTAACCAAAGAATCAGCCGCGGAAAAGTGAATGGTGCCTATGACGAACCAAACAGCAACCACCCTAGTTGGAACTTCATGTCCCTAATGGTGAAAACAGATTGCTCTCGGTCCTCTGACTCGATAGCTAGTTACCAGTATTGTGGGTGTAACTAAACAGCGCGATATATCGGCATCCTTAGAGCAGGTTGGAAATCTCCGCAAAAACGAGGACAGCTACAACGCCGGAAATCAACGCAAAACCAGAGTATTCCGTTGCCATCCCTTACAAGCACAACCAGGGTGTTGTAAGCAATGTTGGCTTTTGCGCTTGTGCCATTTTTAAGAATCCGCTGAAACCGTTTGTGGACCTCCTGCATAGGTTGAGCGGTGGCTGACGGGAGCTGTGAGAGCTAGACAAGTCAATTTGATCTTCATCGCCTGTAAACAATCCTTGACCACACATTGTGCTGACAAAACATTACAGGGAAGGGGCTTTTGGGCACGTAGTTTACCAAAGGCAGAGTGGCTCACACCGCTACTAGTGACATGTGGCCGGCCACTGCGACATTGATACTTCGAGTAATCAGGCATGCCAGAGTTGTGCAACCGATCGTTCAAATGTCTCTCCCTAGTTCTGTCCTTCTAGTAGCAAGCTTTCCGGTTAGTTGTTTTACCTGGGTCCACAGGTCCTCCACTGTTGAATCATGAAATTTTTGACTATAACGCGGCAAGTGGTATCTCAGGGAATTTGGATGCCAGGTGAACCAGCCACTTCACGCTCTCGCCGACCGCAAATGGGCCCCAAGCTGCACGCCTTTGATGAACTTCTCAAGCGGCAACTACTGGCGTGACATTCAATCTAGTCCCGGCAAGGCACGGTCCTAACACTGCCGCAGGCTGACTAGGAAAATCTTTGAGTCGCAACTTGCTTCCATCCAGGACGCTTTGAACGACCTTTTAGAGCCCTGGCAGTCGGACGGTTTGCCAAATTCCGCTGCAGGGGATTCCTTCACGGTGGCCACTTTCAGCTTTCCATAACCTCCTTGAGCCGCGTCTAGGGCCGCCTTTACCCGGCAACTGAGAACGGCCATTATTGACGCCAGTTTACCCCGGTTGGTATTTAGTCGAGCCAACTGCACACCCTCATCGATATCCTTCAGAAATGTTTGCACATCTTTTCGTGACCACTGGAATTCATTCGTATGGTAGTCACAAGACCAAATAACAAGGAGAAAATCATTCATTGCGAATCTGCTTAATAGCAAGCACAAATTTAGCACTTACAAGCCATTAGGCTTGGAAACATTCATGTCATCTGCGCAAGGTTTTGTAAAAAATAGGATTCTCCCACGCCTTTTTGGCCTGTTTTGGACATTAAATGAGGATACGTACATTACGAACCGAACGACAATTTCCTTAGTAAACTTTACCCTTCATGAGATGCAGGGTTGATGCTCGGACACTAGATCTGTGACTAGTTGCAGGTTTCTTCAGCCACAGCCGGACATCCACCAGGTTGAAGACAATTCAACCGGGAAATCGTTAGAATTGCCTACGAAAACGATCAATGCTGAGTCATGTTTGACCCTCTTGATATTAGCACGCGCAACGACGCTGCATTTCCAGCACTAATGCTCTCACCTCGACTGTTGATGGGAAGATGCAATCAAGTTACTTAGTCCAGCGAACAGACCGACCGCCTTCAACAACTCCGAAATTTTAGGGTGAGCTCACATTGCTCAATTCTTTCCGTAATGAAATTTTCGGAGACTTTGAGCGACTTCATGGACCGCAGTTTTAGGACTAACTAGTTCTTGAAAAATGAGCCAAGGTACTGAAAATTCTAAACGCTGGAATAACTGCACCTTTTAATATACATAGCGCAAACTAAAATTTAGTGAACATGGGCTCAGTGATACCGAACGTTTTCAAAAAGATAATTTTGGAGACTCTGGAGTTCTATCCCGCGGACATGCCTGAATGCAAAACCACTGTTTGCAGCCTAAACTGTGCCAATATATTTGTGACAAAACGACGCAACTGTTGCCTTACTATAATAATTTCCTCTCTCTTGGAACTAAAATTGCTCTACCAGCAAACATAAGGAACTGCATGTAGTGGTCACTGGCGGACGAGGGCAACTCGTTATACTCCAAGCAATTGGCGATATTTTGAGAACGGCACAGAATAAAGAAATGTCTAAGAGGAATATCTGCAGTTTGCCTTTTGTCAGATCCTTACGTGTCAGACTATGGCATGGCCAACATCAGGAGAATGAAAGTTCATATAATTTCTCTTAAAGCATGCTGTAATAATCAGCGTACAAATTTGTGCATTCAAAAGAGGTCATAACTGAAAGAATAGGCACAATGTGTCATTGGGCCTCAGTCACCTCAAATACCGACCTCCGGATTACCTAGGATGGTACTTCCCGAAGATCATACCCCTGATCGACCGCCAATTCGTCTTTTTAAACAAGAATATGAACAGGTTGAACACCATGGTGTTACAGCAAAATGTTTTTCTTACTAACTGATTTGAAAGTAGTTGGAGATTCATATGAGAATACATTTTAATTCACATCCTTATAGCCACAAAAAGAGAAAATTTCCAAAATTGGCTTAGCTTTTGTTTTTAAAGTTAGCCGAATTTATTCCGACAGTAGGATTAGAAGTGATGCTTCTTCTCGATTGTAGAGGACGTAAAGAGCCCGGACAGTTTAACTGACAGAATACAAGAATGACTCAGTCGTTTCAGAAGCTAAGGTCGAAAAATCACAAGCTCTATTGTGATAAAATTCCATGGCCCAATTTTCCATCTAGTTGAAAAGAGCCACCACAGAATTAAATTGACACACACATTAAGGGAACACAATTACGTGCGAACAAACAACTCACATCTTTTAGACCTTTCTCTCCCTTCGCCTGTGAGATCTGCTATGAAATGTAAAGGACATAACAAATAACATACAACCACTTGTTTTTCACCAAACCTAACAGATGATTTATTCGATAAAACGTGCTAATATTTCAACTGCAGGGGGTGGAATCCTTGGCGCCGGTTTCCGGCTAAATGAACACACACTGTTGGACAGACACGTTCCAACGGGGACTAACATTTTTCAAAGGAATTTTGAGGGAAGATATCTTTGGAGCATTATCCCTGCACAACTGAGTCGCAAAGACAAACTCAGTATATTTAAAATATTTTATGTTCGCTTTGTTGTATTAGACAGAATGATTTCGTTTGATAGGTTTTGGATCATTTGACAGAACACAACTGTAAACGTTGTCCAACCCTTCCCTTACTACTAATGGTACCGGACAACAGCGCGTTTACGCTCAATTTTGGAGGAATGATCTATTTTGACCATTTGTGACAAAGGTTCGTATTATAGGGCATTTTGGATCCAAGCGGAATATTCTGATTCGGAACACCACAGTTTTATCAGCAGATAATTGTTTTGCGGACTTTTTGCAGTTTTTGGTAGCTTTGTTTCAAAACTTCAAACCTTGCAAAACTTCCGAAAAAACCGTGAGTAGATCAGTTCACTCGCCGATTGAACTTTTAACCTAAGAAATTAACATTCGACGAGGCAGTCAGCAGTTGTGTGGCCACGTTGTTTCCGCCATGTACTTGGAGGAAGAATGACAGTTTATCTTTTCCTTGTGCAGACTACCAACACACTTGATCAACCTTGCGTGACCGAAGAATTGAACAGTGGACTGCTTGTATGAATGCAGCGGGGCCGTGCTTCATTGAATATGCGTGAGATGGGCACTGGTTATTATTTTGAAAACAAGATGAAGCAGTTTCACAGACCCTCTTTGCGTTTAAGAATAGACTGGTTGCAAATACAGGACAATTCCACAGTCAATCATTTTGTCGGAGTTTGACTTAGATGACAAGAGCCACCACACTCGCTTTTAGATTTTAACAAGGCAAACCACTTAGACATTGAAAAAAGAACCGGTAATATTTTTGGGGTAATGACATTTCAGTAAGATGTCAGAAATATTACAATTCTGAATGGTTACTTACTCGCTGTCTCTTTTTCGGATGCACGGCTGTTCAGTTTAAATCAATAAAGTTCATTAAGTTTCAACAATGCACAATGAGTAATACTGGACTAGGCCGATCACTTTTCCAAGTGTAATAAGTCCTAATCTAAAGAATTACAAGTCCTAATTCCCGCAGACTGTAGTTGTTCGAGGCCAATTTTACAGACATGCTTCAGAAAATCGGACGCACTGAAAAATAGGACAACTCATGTAGAGGGGCAGAAAAATTCAATCTGAAGCATTAGAAAGCATGGCATTAAAAGCTGTGTAAAAAAGGGCATAACATCCAGGTTTTACTCTATATTTTGGTGTGGTTCCTCCTCATGCCAAAAAATGGTGAACGGTGCTGTCCAGTAAAGAAACCTTACGGCGCAGCTTCGAAAATTTTGGCCAAAAACATCCATTTAATGTTCATTACATGGATTCAACTGAAATCAGCTTCATCACTCCACCTTCAACTAGATTTTGGGTAATTGGTCCGTCAGCATCATTGTAAGATCCGTGAAAGAATTTCTGAAATCTTGACCGATATTCTTGATGAGATCTGAAGCCTGCTTTTCGAAAAATTTTCGAGTCAATTCAGCAAAATGGGCAGAATTCTTAGCCCCTCACTAGCTGGCTTTGGGGCAATTTGGGTAATACGTGTATTAAAGCAATTCATCTGGTTGGTTGGTCTAGCTACCTAAATGTCCTACATTGATTTCAGGGCGTGCGACGCCAATTTTCATGTTCATTGCGTAGAGTACTTTAGAGCTGTGGTAGGTTACCCCTTATCGAGTTTTCCTGCAGCTGGACAAGGTTAACCTTGTTAACCCTGTGCACCGAACGCTGTGGTTTTGTTTAGAAGCTTTTGGTAAAACCCCTATACCCACGGGTATTTGCCGCCTTTGCATTGACCTAAAATAACAGCACGCGTGATTTTAAGTGGATGACAATACGCCGCTGGACAAAGAATTCATCCAACCATAGGCCGGAGTCGATTCTTACCATGCACTTATATACACGGCTTTTAAAGACAAAATGAAAGCATATGACATATTTCCCTTTTAAGATCCAAATCCGGATAAATACAGTTTCAAGTGTATATACAGCATAGAAAAACACTTATTTCTCATTATGGCAACAAGTAGGGTCAACTGGTGAATTCAACTAGTCCCCTTACTTCGTATTCCCCTAACAGTTACCGTTAAACTCCTAGGCTGCCGCAATTGCACGCGTGAAGCTCCAATAAATCCTGCTTGCAAGCACCATGTTACAGGGTTGTGCGCCTTTGTCTCCTTCCTTGTTCATGGCGATTCTAAGGCGATTCTATGTAGACCACTGCAAATCATTCAGGCTAGCTGCAGCTGTCATAAGCAGCTGACGAGTACTGAAGCCTGGTATACTTCCCGCCGTTGAGACTAACCTGCCAAAATTTATGTAACGATGCTCTGAATTTATGGGAACATGACAAAGACCGCCAGCACATGTGCGATGACTATCCGCAAAAATTAAACTGCAAAAACGGAATGTTCCAAAAGTTTACAAACTAGAAAATGGACCTTGAACACAGCTCTCTAATCCCCTTTAGTGCAAGTACTGGAAGAGTAAGAAATGGTGCATTAAACAGCAGTCAATAAATGAGGATATAGCACATGAGTTCTAGTTCAATGTTATCCACCACGGGACCTTAGTCATAGGAATTCACTCATTGCCTTTGACCGCAGGTGGAGCCAACGTTTGCGACCGAATTTCTGGCGTTTAGCTGAAAACTCGAAAATTAGTACCATACTGGAATAAATTGGCCGCATACCTAATACGGTAAAAGGTACTTACCGTTCCAAATTTCGCGAAAGCCATATTAACGGGGCCTAAATATTTGAGGGTACATTTGAGGAAGTACTGCGTTTTGAATAATCCCGAGGGGATTTTATGAGATAATTATTGTAAAGGGTATGGCAACTTCTCTGTTATATAAGTAAATAGTGAACACTTTACAGGTGGGACAGATGTAACAGGACATGTTTATTTTTACTTTTTTTCGCGGTTTGACCGTGCGCACACAAACGGAGCACGAGGGTGCCCAACAATAGGAGGAACATCCTTTAACCAGGGAGCAATTACTGACGAGGAAATTGTTGGTCTCCTTATAATTAAACCAGTCATCAGGCCATTGTTTGCGCAATTTTGCCCGGTTTCTTCAATTCTTCTTACTACATAAGTGTAGCAACTTAATCAATTATGTATGATTTCAGACCGAACTTACTGAACTCTACAATTTACAGCATTAACTGACGGTTCTAACTTTAGCTAAATTTGACCACAGCTTGATAGGTGATGTTGGCGATGAGGCTTCCGCTAATCCCAAATGATGGTGGTTAATATGCTTTAGATGATTGATAGTTTGAGGAGATTTTGGAATTTCCAATTTAGGTTTCGTCCCGTGAATGATACAAGTCTGTGCTTAACATTAAGAAAGCTTTTTCATCTTTACTGTAAGTAATCAGCTGTAAGAATCTCATGAACTTCCAGGACGTTTGGAGCACCAAACCACCAGGCTGGTAATTTTAATACTCAAACGTTCACGTGTTAAGTGAAACGTTCAGCTTTATTGTTATTCGGGGACTGAGTAGCACTTTATTCAGTCCTAACTGAGAGCAGAGCGACGCCGTGAAATTTCTACTCTCGCTGATCCCTAATATGGATGACACGGCTGTACACTGATTCTCGGCTTTCAAAAACAGGTAGGTAAATTTGGCCAGTTCTCGCGTATTAACTCTGTTCCTCTAAAACTGCTGAAATTCCCCGTAAAACCATTTTTTCGCGAGTGATGGACATGCTGTCTCAAGCTTCACTGTTGTTAACTTGAAACCTTGAAGATCACCAATTAGCAGGCATTCTATCCGCTTATCGTCGGATTGAAAAAATGTTCAAGCTACTTATAGCCCTACTAATTCAAGGACGACCGTCATGTAGTCTCAAGCAGACGCCGAAAGATTTTTACGCCAAACACTAGGTCAAGTTCACCGCATCCTGAGAGGGGTGTCAGGCCAACGGCGTCAAAGTCTCAGATCAGTTTTCAAACCCTCTACATAGTGGCCACCTCATTTGCTTGTTGGTGCAAGACACCAGATAAAGTGGGTCTACCTGACGAGGACGTTTTGGTCAAATGTTCCAATGAGCTACCGGAATACACAATATCCAAGGGCTGAATTGGGACTATATTGTTTCTCCTTACGATCGGACTGTTACGGGAACAAACATCTGTTGCCTCACGCTGGCTTTAAATGGATAGTTTTAGACATTAGCAGACCTGTTTCGGGCAAGTGCGTGGAGCAAAAATTTTTCAAATGCCTGTTTAGAATAAAAACAGGCTGATTTTTCTAATAGATAACTACTTATAGTGTTGCGTACGCCCTGTTTTTTTGCCTACCTAGTTGCAACCCCTCAGTTTTCGTCAGGCACATGGTCTACTTAAATCCTGATTGGACGCAACTTGTCAATACACTCAGTTGCGCACTAAAATCCACACATCCTATAGGAGCGTTTTCAGCACACACGTAAGCAGTCTTCCGTGGGGAAAATGTGCCGCTTTATCTCGATTAGCGTAGCAGCTGTCCCGTTTAGAACAATTACAGAAGCACTGATAGTTTAAGGAAAGCATAGGCCACTGATAAAGTTCTGGAATGCCTGTTGTATTTCTCTGTTTTTTATCCATATCTAAACTAATTGTAACATAATTTCCATCATACTGGGCTATAGTTTCATTTTTATTCAAGGCGTTCATAGTACACCGCTTCGACGCCTTCCGCCATTTTTTGAACATTTTCATCAAAACAATCATTTACGTGTTGCAACACCCGACGTCCCGATGCATACAGTCTACCTTTGAGAAAATCTGGCTGTTCTCTAAAGTATACATTTCTTAACTTATATCCGGGTGGCCAAACCTTTAGATTTTTGTTGAAATCGAAAAGAACAAATATGCGAGCTAAAAACGCAGCTCCATTTTTGTTGAATAGACAGGTTTTGTCAACATAGAAAAAGCTTACAGGATTGATTAGCCAGAAGCAGATGATAGTTAACACTCATACGTGCTTTGCAGTAGTATGCATATGTGTACCGAATAAACAGTTCCTATGGCTAAAAATAAAAAGCGAACTTCTCAACGGAACACAGTTTTGCATTGTAACTAAACTGTTTCAGGGGTTCCGGTTTTCTTTAGGAGCGAGCAGTCGATTTACGTCAACAGATATCACTTACTATCAGCACTTCGTACTCTCTCCCACTGATCTGCAAATGCAACGAAACTTTTTGTTTGTATGCGTTGCTTAAATAAGTAGTCTGTTGGTATTCCAACAAACATTCTTCAAAAAGCGTGCAATGTAGCTCGGGCAAAATTCTTCCCAAACTAGTAACTGTAAAAAAATTGTGCGAGTGATTGCCGTTCATAAATAACGACTTTCCAAGACATTGGGTTTAAAAATAATATCAAGTGACAGCCTGCAGCATTTCTTTTCATGTAATTTCATACTACTATGCTGTCTTTAGTTAAACCAATCGTTGAAGCAATTTTATCTAAGCCGGACAGCTCCAGTGGATTTGAGAAACAAACACGCTATTAATCCATGAGAATCTCAGGGGTGTTCGAAGACAATAAAATACTTTCAAATTACCAGCCCATGCCTTTCAGCTCCTAAGTAAATACATGATACTATTTTGTACTACTGACATCATCGGACGGCGAGCGCTTTGTTGACTAGGCGAGAATTTACGTTGCTCAACTGGTTTTAGAGTCTTTCTGTATTGCTGAGTTGATGCAAAATATGTTTTAGCTCAACTGACATCACCAGGTGAGTCACTTAAAAATAATTTATGTTTTGTCGGATTATAATGCGGATTATAATTCTGAAACGACCACCTCCGATTTCGCCTTTCAGAACGCTGCGTAGTCAGGCCTGCGTGCCAGTTCCCCATCAGTATCAATTTCTTCTAGAATATCTGTTTACACTGGAGTACGATTGCACCAACGTGCTAATCAAGGCTTTGTAGACTAGAGTCACCTAAATTTCATCTGGATCCTTTGATACACATAAGGCTTTAGCTTCCGCTTCATGTCAAAAGCGATGTAATCATTAATTGCTACTAGTAATAGATCATGCTTAGAGGATTTTCCAATCAATCGGTAGTACCGATGACACTGAGTAATATTTTGTCTTCCGCAACATGCATCTTAAGATTGTCTGATATTCCTCAACTATCTTCGCGTGCCCTTACCAGCGCCCACGAGGCTGGCTCGAATTACTCCACAGAGTTGTGTTCATTGGTGGAAAATTCCGCGACGGCAATGCAGAGGAAGAAGCAAGGTTTAGAGCAAGTCGGACTCATGATTATGGAGTGGGGTGAACTACTAAGGGAAAAAGCCTAGATCCACTGATATTTTACGAAAACGGTGTATTGAATGTTTTAAACTAGATGTCAAGTCCTCCGGAAGAATCAAAATGTTTCTGTGCCGGATATTTTGGACAGATGAAAGCATTGGGTCACCAGTGTTAAATCCTCAATGCAGCACACCAAATGTGCCGCAAAGCCAGTCACCCAGTGCACTTGCAACCATATTTCAGCTCTATTATTCTAACTTTGTTTTGGTTATTCTGCCAAATGAACACAAAAGTAGCTTAAGCCAAACACGTCTCATTTAGTACAAGGTAACTTTTGAACCAATCATATACGCCGGCCTTTAAAGTAGATCCATGATTATTTGACCTACGTCATCCCATGTTGTTGTCGCCTGTTGTTTACTGATAAATGGACACCGTACAACTTCGAAAAATGCGCTCGAATATTAACTTTAAGCGTCAGAAGGTCCATTGCTCCAATTCGCGGCTACCACGACAAAATGGCTTCTTTGAAAGTGCCCTAGTAATTTAATAAATGTCACCTCCTTGTTTTTTCTGCGAGTTGTGTTGAACACAGGAATTTTCCGAATAAGAGTAAGCGGGAACTATTTGGAATACTGCGCAAGTCAGCAACGTCTTGTGTTGCCGCAAATTTATCATGTGGAAGCTTGATCAATAAGATGAGGTTATTTGAGAAGACGCACTAAGTTTGTTCGGACGGTGTAAACGAATATTCGATAATCAGAGAAAATTTGTACGAATAATGAGGAGCAATGCCAGTAAAGCTGTCATATCTGAGTTAATATTTCCATAGGACAACGCCGCACTAAGAAGCAACTAACGTGCACCTGCTTAACGTCTTGTTTTTACTCTTGAATCCAAAAAAGTGGATTTGTTATATTGGAGCCATTTATTTATCAAGGTGTCCAACATAAATGGTTTAAAAATATCAACACTTTCATCTAAAAATACTACTCTCAGAATTTGTGGTTTGCAAAAGTATTGTTCTACTGGATCACTTGCTTTTTGGTTGAATATTCCTCAGCAAATCCGAAACTTGCGTTTGGATTGGTTTCTGTCAAAGACTAGTTTTTATGGAAGCATTTTAAAAATAAAATATCTCTAGAGAAGCTAGGTGAATTTTCTGAGGATGTAAGAAAACTGCTGTTCCTGTGCCCAATGACAACGGCCATCCTTGTTTATCAAACCACTTGGCCAGGCGTGATAAGTGTTTGCTCGCTGCCATATGAGGCCAAAAACTGCCGAACGAGTGAACAAGGCATTTTCCAATAAAGCAGAATTGACATGTTACCAATTGTACCTACTTTTGAGCTCGCAGTAGACTGTGCTACCTAAGTCTGCAAAAAGAGTTCAAACGGGGCAAGCGTGAAAGTGCACAAGATATAAATCTGCCGGTTTTTCAAAGTATATTAGGCTCGTGTTCGCTTTTTGGTTTCTGCATGGTAAGGTAGAAGTCATCATAAAGCTTTCACCCTCGGGCAATTAACATTTGGCGGGAAGTTACCAAAGAACCACGTGCAAGTTTAAGTCTTATTCAGCACGCCCCTTAAAACAAGTTTCGGCAGCTACTGGTATTGAAGAACCACACATTTAAAATCTAAGGGATGGGTTTGCATTCTGCTGTTTACCAGGGTAATACATCTTGTTTCGTATGTCTGTCTGAATCACTACAAACAATTTTCCATTTTGAAGAATAATCAACAAATACATGAGAAGCGATGTTACAAAGCTCACTGTAGTAAAACAAAACAGTTCGGTCTATGAGGAACTCTGGAAATGGATGGAAAATAAGTTTATTTTTGAGAAACAAATTGGATCCAGTTTTTACCAGATTGAAAGAAGTGACACAAACTAAGGAGTGTTTGCTAATGATCGGGTTAGTGGGGAAATAAAATTAGACCACACCAATACCCACGCTTATATTTGATACTCTTTTGAATCAATAAGTTATCTGGATCTACTCAAACTGCCTCCGTAACTGAACTGATTTTGGCTGCGTAAATGAATAAAAAGGTGGACTTCCGTAGCGTGGGTCTTACTCTGGTTAGTCCCCTCATTAATTCTCAATTTAAGGAGCTGCCTCTCTTGTTGTGGCGGTGCAAAATTGTACCCTCCAAATCAACACCTATTGAAAGCCAAACTGCTCGATATTATCCATTTTATTTGAACTTTTGAGCTATACTTACCAGGGAGCTATTTTCAGAACCTACTATGAATAAAAAAAGCTTTCGATTTCTTCTGTCTTAGCAAGCACCTCAAAACTCCACCTTATTTTTTCCAAAAAATAATAACCCCATTGTGCGCATGCCGCCTATTTGCACGTTAATTTTTATATTCAAACAAATGATAAAATTTTGAGTATTTTCACTTTGTTGGCTGCCTGTGGCCGGTGACACCCCGCAGAAGCGACCGGCTAACGCAGTACACTACACTGGATGTAGATAAACAGGTACTCGGCATTTTGCGTTTACCGGAGACACATGGTGGTTTAACTCTGAAGGATAGCTCAGTTGAAGATGTTTAGGCAAGCTAGCGGCTACAATTTTATCTGGCTGTAAGAAATTAAAAATGGCATTTAGACAATAAAAACCGTTTGCGCAATTTGAAGATAAAAGAAGGGCAACGTTAGTAGCCACTTTCAATGAGCCTCTTCCAAGGGTAATAATAAAGCCTGGTAGGGAGTGTAATTTGCCAAATGTTGTAAGGTTCGCAAAGTCGGAAGTGCTGTGTACTATCCTCAGCGGGTCAGTATTGTCCTGGAACCGTATTCAAATAAAATGTGCTCTATTGGAAAAACCATTGAGGTTGGGATTTATAACATTCGGTTATCGAGAAGGGCTGCATAAAGCTCAGTGGAATTAACAAAGCATGTGGACTACAGATATATTCCGATGATCCAGGGTGATTGACTAATAAATGTATTTAGATGGGTTAGGCATTTTTGCGCTTGACAAGTCACGTTCGTGAATGGTGGCTGGTGCATGGTGGATGACGCATTGTAGCTGCACCATCGGAGCGGTGGGGGCGGTAAATATGAGTTGCTGCAATGTCACATCGTCTAAAAGCACAGAAAAGCAACAACCATCGTTTGTCTTTGAATTAATTATGCAATCCAATTTAATGTGTCCGGATTTTGTCTGGTATAAGGGTTTCCATAGTCGATCCAACCAAATGCCTTATGCGTATAAGGGAAGACGAAATTCAGTTCAAGAATGCTTTCCCTCCAGGGAAAACAGACTGGAGGTATCTAGGCCACTATATCATACAACGGTCACCGCGCACCGAAGTGCCTTGGCAAATTAAATCTCCTGTTCATCCCTTTAAAACTACCGAACTACCCCTGCGTTACTTTTCTTCAAAAATGTTTATGAGCTTTATATCCCGTGACAAATTCCAAAGCTTCACTTTGTCAAACTGAAACTTTTACGCATGAAACATTTACTCAAAAATCAACTTGCCTTTTTGTTTTAGCAAATTATTCTGAAACACTGTTATCAGTTTCGTACACATGGCGCATTCAGAAGGCTCTGAAGTCATAAGTGGAGCTGCCAAACCTATGTTGTACGATTAAAAGCGCCAGGGCATATAGCCACAGGTATAGATACACCATTGGACAACATAAACTGTGCCTGGAGAAGCGTTGAGAATCAAAAACGTTTATGGATTCTTGCCACTAGGTGTTACAGCAGATTCTATCATCCAAAAAATGTATTTTAAACAAACTATTTTCATAAAGAGCAACATGCGTTGGAACTAACTACGGGCATCTGCAGAATATCAGTTAGGTTTGCTTTTCACAGGGTTTCACTTCAAGATCTGATCGCGCTGGATGTAATTAGGATGACCAATGAAAATTATTTCTACCACCAAGGTGCTCTCGAGCAAGAATCTTTACAAAAGAAAGCAAGTCAAACTCGGACTCTCATACTAGCATTTTACATTTCACACATTTATAGGGTATGCAGTTAGATCAGCAAAAAATCCTATTGGGATAATATTCACTGTTCATAAGTCTAATCTTGGTTAGTGAACAAAACGAATGAGATTCCCATGATCTTATCGCTTATCTAGCTTGCCTGTGAACGACAGCACAAGTAAATGTTTTTTTGCACATGATATTTTTTGCGCACGCTATATATTATCGATTTTTTACATGTCAATTTTTGTTTATGGAAGAAGGATATCAAATAAATAGTTTTGTTGCACATTTACCGAATGAATACAGGGTAGAAAATTTTGTACAGCCATTAGGAACCCGGAAAACTCACGGACGATTTGATCTACGGTTAATCCTTTGTGTACCAGCTCCGCTGAGATTTAGTACACCACAAAGGAAATCGCACACACGGAACGAAATGCGTTAGAACTCAGCAGCACGCAAAATGAGGGTACCATTATTGGTAAAGTGCATTACATTGTAATTTCGGAATCCTTAAGAATTTCAGTTTACCTCGCTTCACAGAAAAGATATCATGGTCGGCTTATGCTTCTTGCAAGGTTATTAAACTACAAGAACAATTACCAGATATTTTAGTCCGATTGCCTGTGAAATATTATACTGCTAGTTTGAGTGCACTTGTGGCCATACTTAATCCGACTAGATTGAATACATCGGAAAAGAAAGGCTGTCAGTATTCTTTAAAAGAATATTTATAGATAACAGAGCATTGGTCGGTGTTTGATCAAATGGCCGTTAATTTGTTTCCCAAGTAATGCAAATAACTTGCACACATTTGATTACTAAGTGGCATGAATTCATCAGGGTGCTGATAGGTCACCGTAACTGCCAGCAGTCCGGCATATTTCCGTTGTAAATGTGTCGTTTTTCTGCCTACGAAACTTTGGCAGAAAGCACGTATATCTCCATAGAACTCTTACTAAGATGTCAATGTAAACACAATATTATTATTATTATTATATTTCGGTTATGCGTGTACCCGGTATGAAAAAATTCAAGTTCCTCACCCACGACCACAGAATCTGCATGACCTCCTGAAATTTATAAGAAGGACTTGACCACTTTCATGTGTGAGGCAGCGGGAATATTTTCATTGTTTAACAGCGCAGTGTTTTACATGGGCATTACAAGAATAATTTGAGCACACATGTTAACCATAACAAAACGCTTCCAGCAAGTATTTGCAAGCCTCTTCACTTGAAGGTTATACGGTATGTCTAATAAATCCTAGAGGCTCTCCGATTAGAAAGTGAATATTTTAAAACAAAAATGTCTTTGCGGCGCAAGACTTGGAAACTTTATGTTTTATATACGACATTGTATGCAGTTATAGTGCCGAACTGACTTAGCTACAATCCCACAGTTTGCGTCGTCCTCTTCAGTATTATGCATGCATGTGCTAGACGCTATGCATCCATGGGTTTACGATGGAAAGTTTTCTTAGACTCTGGCTTTAGGAATAGAGACTAAACTCCCTGTAATGTTGGAAATTATGCAATGCATTCTTGTCTAGATTCAAAACAGGGATATTTTCTCTTGTTTTGAAGATATTCTACTGTCACTGAGCAAAACCACAACATCGTGGACGGCTTTTGTATATTTTCTCACCCGGTCACCGGTTTCCTTCTGTAAATATCCTAACACACGTTCCTCCCAATCAGATCTCATGTTTTTGATGTCGTTTAACGTGTGAAACGGATAATTACTGTAGCTTTCAAAGGTTTTCACGAGACCATCTTACAATACTTTGAATGGTTCCCAGATTCAACTTCAAGTAAGCACATAAATATGGGGTGACCTACGCAATGTGACCCTCTCGTATGCCCTAGTTGTTCTTGTGATTGCTAAAAAAGAGGAATGCAACAAAAATCGCAACAAAAAATAAATCAGATCATGGTATAATAACCTGCTGTCAAAAAAAAATAACGCGAATGTATATGGTGCACGTGCCAACTAATGGCCAGTTGCATGCAGCAAATATAGTGTGAATGTTTTCACAATGGATCTTTCGGTGCAGTGGATATGGCATAAGGCCTCAGCTGTTTTCCACCAACTTGCATGCTAACACCCGCGTAATTCAAGTGTGATTTTTGAAGCATAATAAAACTTAACATTGTTAGATTATCAGAGGTGTGTCTTGGGACGTCAAAACACCTTGTACTGACAAGAAATGTTTCAGGCAAGGTAAGATTT
Organism: Clonorchis sinensis; assembly: GCA_003604175.2. NCBI lineage: Eukaryota > Metazoa > Platyhelminthes > Trematoda > Opisthorchiida > Opisthorchiidae > Clonorchis > Clonorchis sinensis. Next base: position 7,251,671 of record CM030374.1, on the reverse strand, counting down.
TCCTGACATATTTAGGGATGAGCAAAGCATGTGCCGGTTGATTGCTCTGCTAAACGAACACCAATAGCATAAATGTGATTCATAAAACAATTTTACTTCAAATATACACCTCCTTTGCAAGGCTTGTTTGGAAAATTTACTCCAAGTGTAAGGTATCTGGGTAACGACCAGTCGTATATCTGAAGTCAAAAGATATGCTCTCAATCCATTTTCAAGAAATCCCCATGAAATCCTCTTACGCTTTGGTAGTCCTACGCGACTACAAGTGCGCCTTTGGCTGACCGATAAGGTAAATCAACGTAAATTCACACCTGAGATCTTTCTTCTCATTAAAAGGTGTTCAATGAATCGCATAAATATAACCGCGTTGCTAAAATATAAATGACAAAACGTTACATCTGAATACAACAATTCAAACGAGAAGCAGACGTGCCGACTGCACAGAAGTCCGAAATAATTTTGGGAGGCTGTTTTTTCTGTGCTGTCAGCTATGTAGATATACTTCTGAGACGATCGAACTATTGTCTTGTAAGCAGGCACATAATAGTAAGGAGAAAAATAAATGTCCCGCCATACAGTTGCTAGAAAGTATGTTGCTGAATCATTCCATTATGAACTACTTATTATTCGCTTGACTTTCGTAGACGCTTGTATTAATTTTGGTGTGCAGAGAAACTTTATAAAAAATTGGGGTGTTTGGTTTACTTTCTACTAGGGGCATTTACTCTTGTGTGGTGGAGTTCTGGATTATGTTACCAATGTGGGGAAATGTTCAATTATTTGTTTTCAAAAGCTAAGTTTGCTCATCATTATAGCTGTTTCAAACTCTTCGATAAACCTCTTAGAGAAGCGATCACATATTCATAAGATTCAATGACTGCTAATATATTCATCGGAGATTTTGTCCTGCCCGTAAAACTGATATATGCCAAAGAGTCAAGAAGCATTTTTGTCTGTTTTATTCATGTTGGTGCTCATAAGCCGTGTGTACCTCAGAAACTTGGTATTTTGAGCTCTTGAGCATCCGGCCAATGTTTGAGCACCTAACCGTTTGCCACGAGCGACTCAGTAGCGATGGGATTAGCTTTCACGTAGAACTTGCCAATTAGAAAAACTTTCCAAACAACCTGATTGCTTTTGTTTTGCTTTTTACCATATTATTAGCGGATGGGTGCCTATGATATCTGCCAGCTCACAATCAATGTCAACGCAAATTAAATGCGGCATTTATATCGACATCTCATGCAACTTTTGGGAACAGTAACTGGATGAATTTCCCCAAACCACCTACCTCTGTTCAGCTTCCCAATCAGAACTATTGGTAGAGCTTGAAAAATCAAAGAATCGTAGGATTATTCTTCAATAAAACTTTTGAAATCCTTCTGGTAAAACGTGTGGGTAAAACAAAGCGTTTCGTTTTTCACCGCAGTTCTCTCACGCATAAAACCCGGTAAATTTTCAAAAGTTAGAATGGAGCAAAAGATAAGAATAAAAACTAGCCTTTGTAAGGCCTGAATCCAAAGAATTTTTTTCATATTGGGCTCCATTTACTCAAAGGTCTAGCAGCCTAGGACTGTGCGGTTTCGGCACAGCAAACTTGAAGTTTGAACTTTGCGTAGTGGCCATATACACATGAAAGTGGTATTAGCTATGTCGGTTATTTTGAAAAAAATTCAAAATACTCTGAAAGCTCACAAAAATGATTTATTCTGGAGATTTGTTTTTCTCTAACGAAACAATCTTTGCCTCGCTTTTTTGAAAACACTTCCCGAGTTTCCGTAATTTTTTTATGTTATGGCCGCTAACATTTCTGTTTTAATAGGCACCAGTTTGGTTTGAGTCATTGATCTTCGAGAAGAATCCTGTTCAAAGTCTCTAATGAACCGACATTTTTCAGTAAGGCTGTTTCCATCCAAAGAAACCACACTCCTGAAGACCACGTATTTTTTATATGTGTATTCTGTGCCTGTCAATTCACCATTGGAATATACTACCCGCCACCATGCATCTCTTGTGTTGGGTTATTTTAAATGAATTTTGAATTTGTTTGTTTTGAGATTTTTTCTTGCTGATATTGTTGTTCACAGCGGATAAAATTGTCTTTCGCAAGGTCGCTCTACTGACCAGTCGGTTTCTGGTAGGTTACGGAACCATGCGCGATGATGAATTGTAAGGAAAATAGTTTTGGGCGCAAAATCTCTTGTGCACAGAAATGTCATCCGCAGTCGAATAGTTAATCGTACGATACCATCGGAAAGCAGAATTGGTTGCAAAGCTTCGAAAACTCATCTGAATTTGATGTAAGTGGTTAATTCCACCGGTAGAACGGAGGCGATGCACAGAATGTCAACTAGAAGACAACAAATGAAACACCTAAAGCTTGCGACTGGAGCGATATTACACACGAACACGTCTGGTTCTGGTAGCAAGCGTAGCGACCTAATTGATATATGTAGTAAAATAGAACACGTTGTAGACTGAAAGCATATGGAGGATAAATTGGCATGTAAGATAGGGAATGCCTCGTCGCAAATAATGCAGGATTTAAACGGTACAACGATGTTATTTTCCATCTGTTGTTGTATATAATATTTATTTTAGGATTCCTCTTCTTAAACGTTATCATCAATTAACGTTCTACGTTATAATTCATTTGAGTATTTGTTGCTTTACGGTCATGTGCGTATACTTAAATCTACTAGCGATTATCTTTAAAGACCAAAACTAGTTTCAGGCGTAAGATTATACCTGAAGCATGACTTTAAATTAGAGGACCAAAATATTTCATTACTAGCCGTACAGCTTGCTTGATTTCTTAGAAAACCAGGCAAGTATGATGCTCAACATTTGCTTCGGTATCGCTTAACCTCTGTCTTCAGAGAGAGCTCATGGTATACTGAAACCATCGCCGATGTCTCCTTATGAGTGGGCTTTGCAAGGGAGTGGAGCCGTGGCTATATCTGTCTAGCGTCACTCGTGAGTAAAAGGCACTAAATTTTCAGGCACCATCTCAACATACTGCTCATTACTCACCCAAATATTCTCCACCAACAGATTCTGAAAAAAAATGTTGATAGAAATTTTTCGCTGATGGTGACATTTACCTCGGTAGTTGTACATAACCATTATAATCCTGCATTGCAACTGATACCTGATAACTAAACCGTATAATGTCGCCGAGAATCCCACCATATGGACTTATGCTCAGCCTCCCTTATAAAGTTTTTATTAGCACCATGAAAGTTTGAGCGACGATAACGTCGTGTCGATTGGTTATCTTTCCATGAATTTTGTGACACCAATACCCTCGTAAATTTTGTTTCTACCCATAATGCAATCTACAAATTGATTCTAAAATCACAGCTTTCCAAGCACGAATTCTTCACTATTGCGATATGTTGATTACCGGGTCATTTATTTAGGCAACTTTCCGTCATAAAGTTTATTACACAAACTTTCTAACCATGAACAATGAGAGTGGGAGGCTTCACCGAGTCACCCTGCGAGAAACACCGATTTTATTCACAAAATACAGCCTTCTGCTTTAAAGCCGCCCATAAATTTATGAAAACCAGAATATGTATGAAACCCAAAATACAGAGTGAACCAATTCGTGTTGCTGATACATTCCTGGAAATCTCTGATCCAGCCACGCACACCTACGCCAGTTTGATAACATTTAAGTGGTGACGAGCCAGTGGCCAGCGCACAGTCGAGAAAGATATATCAATCAAACTTTGGCACACATTTGCATCAGGTAGTAAAAAATTCGGAATCTTTTCAACTAGAATTCGTATCAACCGACTGAAAGTTGGCAAGTACTAAGTGTCAATTTTCAGACATGCGGGTAATTATCATTCAAATAAACTGGTCGCAATACTGGTGGTCAATACCAACGCAAGATTGTGAGCGCATTTTTAGTGTCCAAGAATACGCAAGCATAGTTCTCTCTATCATAACCACATGATTGAAATAAACGATTGCAGTATATAACTTGTATCTGTGGTATTCGGATAGCATCAACTGAATTGTTATTAGAACTCAATTCATCGAGAATTCGAAACCACTTGGTGAGGTTTGGAATGTTCTCGTTTCATATCTTACTCTATGAATCACCTATAAAGCACACCTTTTGAAGTCCAGTCAAAAGCTGTCTTAATCTGGACGGCAGAAATGTTCCTAATCTCAGTAGCAAATGATACTGGTGAAATGGAGACAAAAATACTTATGAAGTGCAGTGTGAGAGTACAGTTATGAGCGCAGAGCATCAGAGAGCAAGTTATTCCATGAGCTATTTCTTATAGTAGTTGTAAACAAAATCTATGTTTGTTCAACCGTTCAGCGGGGCCAAACTATTCAAGTTCGAGCTATAACCAGATGACCCGCACATTTTATTATATGCCGGAATGGAAACAAGAGATTGAATTTATGCAAGAGTGTTAACTGCCGGTTGTATAGGCAAAATGTTGGTTCAGTGCGACAGTGTTTTTTTTAGAACGTGGCCATGTGGAACCCGTTTTCGATGGCGTTAAAGTAGCCTCTGACAAGTCAGCTGTGAATACGACCACCTTAAAGGCTAAGATACTAAAAGACAAGAGCAGTTTGAAAGCAAGGCTTAACCACTATAATTAAGATAATGCAGGTTATATTCGTTGGATGGTAATCCGTTATCTGCAGTGATATTTAGTCTTCTGTATCAAAGGCAATATTTTGTAATCATTTTAACCGGCATCCCCTTTACATTCTCGGGAGTCCCTGGACTTTGAATTTTAACCCTGCCTTTGACGAACGCGTTTAGCGATCACCTGGATGGTAGATATTTTACCGGCGTTCGACGAACATTAAGCTTAACATCTCTTTGTGTGTTTCACAGAACACGGGTGTAACCGAAAGTAATCTTGCTCCCGAAATTTAAACCTCCTTCAAAGTAGACGTAAGGTGATTGGTCCCAGTTTATTAACGGCTTCAAATAGAGTCAAAGCGTTCTAATGGAATGTGTGCTTTAACCTAAAACCTGTAAAATAACATATGTGATCTACCTCTGAAACTGATGAGGTCCCCGCTTGAACGACGGGCAGTGTAGAGTTTCATCCCTTCGTAATGCCATAAAACTTGTGGGTGTTGTAAGAAACGGAATTTCAGAAAATGGAAGAATCTCACATATTTTGGTTTGGGTAAGTATTACTTCGTAAGAATACTATGTACATCGGCCAAAAAACAAGTTTAAACCTCATGGAACACGACTAGGAAATTTGCCGTTTCTCGTAACCAACAAGTTAGTGAAATTGCTGACTTCATGTAATAGTTCTAGAACGTCCACGGAAAAATCAGAGTCGGAATGAAGGACATTCAAGTAATAAATCTTAACTTTAATTTGGGTGATATTCATTGGTGTTGGAATATGTAAGACGCTTTGTTATTAGGTGTGAGTATGATTGCTCGTATCTGAAAAAAAGCAACAATACAACCACAAACGTTGAATGTAATCGGAATTTCGTGCTCCTAAGACACAATACTATAAGTTTTTTGAGATTTAGCTTACTTCTCAGGAAAATGTCAGCAGCCGCCTCCGCGTATGATAGGTATAGCACTCTGTCTATAACAGAATTATGAAGAAAGCACAAAGTATCATTTTCACAGGCTACACTAACACTTAAAAAATGAAGCAAAATTTTTTTTACTCAAAAGCTGACGGTAGCTTTCTACACCTCAGTTGGTCAGGAGTAATTATTTTGTCCCACAAGTATGCCCTCTGCTTTTCACTTATCGGTTTTGTTTTCAAAGCTACTTTGGAAAAAATATCTGACAGTTTATAGCCACCCAGACATGTTAAAAAAATGCTATATAAAGAATCGCAGACTTTTTTCACGTCATGTATACTCACATGCTTGTCTTCCAGTGGCATTGTTAACCAGCTTATCTATAAGTTACAAAAATAGTTATCTTAACTAAGAATTGTTAGGCGGCAGATGAGTTTTTCCACTTTTCGTATAATTATAATTAGGAAAGTAACCGAAAAAGACCGATGATGCAATCTTTAAGCATAGTTCTCGGAATGTTTCCTCAATGGTTTCCATTGAACCTCACGTATACAAATAATGCAGTGTAGTCCGTCAAGAAGGATGAGAAACTCTGGCAGATATTAGGCGATAGCGCTTATCAGATCAGAAAAAAGGTATTCCACAGCACATCCCAAATTCCCAACGCAAGGGGTGCTGCATAATTGCCAGCGTTTGCAAATACGTATCAAAGAATTGCAGTAACAAACCCAGTGCAGAAAAATCACTAGTATTAAGCCTATTTACTTAGAATTTGCGGACGTGATATCCATCAGAACAAACTGCTTGGGGACAAAGTTCTTGGCGTATTAAATTTAGTTTTTAGATGTATTGTTTTCGGCTGCTTCAATTATTTGCTACCAAATGAGAGTTGTGGGTAACATATAAAATCTTGCAAGCAGCTAGCAACTCATATTTGCAAGTAACTTGGCTGTTATCAGGTTGATTACACAGATGCTCCCATCCCACTGGAAGGCAATAGTCGCGTTAATACGACTAAAGGGCCACAGGACATAGTCCAGTCTAGCTCGGCTAATAGATGAATACCGTGAAGTTTTCAAAGCCTATCAGATGTTCAGGAAGAATGGCCAAGCTGATCGCAGTCTAATTCTTAAACTCAGTGAATCAATTAGTTGGCGCTTGATCAACACCCATGTAATGCACCCAAATTTGACACGGCAACAAGCCGACTACTGAAGCGCCTCATGTGTAGCAACTTCGCTGCGGAGACAACGTCGTCTATGTACTGGAATACAGTCTAATAAGTGGCCCTTCTAGGTCATGAAACCAACGTATATGACTCAAGGTTGATTGCACATATAAAATTTCGAAATAGTCCAGGAGCATTGCGCTTCAAGTAGCTTGCGTTCATGGATAACGAAAATAGAAAATGAGAAAGGTTTGTCCGGGCCCTTTAATCAGCCATCATTTACTTATTTCTATAATACCAAACTTTAGGTGCTTTGTCCACGGACACCGCAATAATACGTTGTGTTTGACTAAAAACAGGTTATAAAAGAGAGGAACGCTGAAGAAGAGATACAAATAAAAAAACTTAGTCGGTAAATTAGCAAGGTAAAATTTTGAACACTTAGCAGACAAATAATCGCAAATCACGTTTTTCAAAAAAAGCTCATGGTATAAACAGTGATTTTTAAATAATTTAAAACCAATTTCTGAGTGGAGGCCTAGCTATGAAAATGCGGATATATCGTTGTAACTACAACAAATTTATGAGATTAGAAGAAAGTCGCATTTAGTCTCTTTGGTTATTGGTTCGTTCAGCTACAACAAAAGATTACATTTGTTATATAAACTTAGGATTTGTATCATCAGTAAGGGGAACAAAAGGTTGAAGACAATGTGAAGTGTATCACAAACTGTATGTGGCAACGCGCCACTTGCAGGTTTCTCTGTTTTTTACCGGTGTGCAAAACTGTCAACCAAAATTGATCTTCAGGCGATGCATTTTGGGCAACTTGCAAACGCGCAGCCTGCAGGGTTCCGCCGCCCACATACATCGAAACCCGCATGACACGAGCCAACCAAAACGAATACAGTAGTGACGGCAGCTACAAGTGAAAAATTATTTGGCGCAGCTGAATTATTGGTGGAGATTTGGTTGATCCGTTCTTTATTATCATGGTCGTTTGCAAGTGACCATAGTTTGTTGAAACCTAGTGTCCAAGTGGAAGATACGTTTAGTGATAAGCTGAAGTCCACGTTACCTCGTCAACCTGAATGGTAAAATCAGTAGTTGGTTGTGGAAACGTTTTTCATAAATTTCGCGCTTTGTAGTTGGCTTTGTGCCGATGGATTTCTGTGTGCGATACTGAGTTTCCCAAGTAATGATAAACTTATAACTGCGCCAGAAAAAAATGACGCTATTCCAAGAGTGCTGGATTGAAGCCAGTGTAGAATAGAAGATAATCTGTTGCATACTAGAAGACAATGGCACAATGGATTAAGAAACCGCGCGGAAATATTCGACCTTAGGAAATTACGGCGAAAAACATAACGTTCAACTCGCTGGCATCCGGTGCCCTACAAAGGGTCAAGCCATTTGGAGGTTTGATGGGCCAGATTTTTCGCACACTGGTCAGATCACTTGTAACCCCTGTTTCCCGTCTGTTGAAATAGATCATTCAAACCGCAGTTATAAAAGCAGTTTGGTTAGCCCATTTAGCAGTCTATTCAAACACTGTAGTAACGGAATATTCCTCGTTTAGTCCTCGGTCTGAACTTCACAAACAATCGTTCCTCCCAAAACAACCACCAAAGGTGCACAACGTATATAAGCGCCCATACCCAGCCATGAACTCTCTTCAGCCCGTCGTTTATATGGTGTGGGCGGTGACAACCTTCTGGAAATTCTGACACCTTCTGAATGCGCAATTAACAGCCACCATTTGGTTAGTACTAAGTCATAATTGGCAGTTGGATCCGGCCTTTCGTCCAATCAGAGCTCGGCTGGAAAATGGATGGGCAAGCATCCGGAACTTTTGGCCAATCTTGTGCGGCTTTAGACACGGCCGTAGAAGCGCCCAGTTGCAAGCTGTAGGGCGGTATCTCTGTGGAATTCTCCCCTAAAACCTCCCCTTTGAAGTTTGTTGACCTTGCTTTTAAGCCGGCGATGCACTTGCGGTGTTTTCACTGGCTTGCGGTGACTGTCTGTCCGGTGTCGTGGTCGTGGTACGTGCTCAAGGTGGGCCTCCGATAAAGCAGCTGATGGATTTTCTGGGATGATGCCGAGATTGAAAGTGTACAAAAGCATCTCTAGACTCAACTCACTCGGTCCTATGGGGAGAATCTGCGCATTTGTTGGTCGGATTTGGATTGTGTGTCCACCTCAATGGACCCAATTGAATCTCGTAAAGCAGTTTGCCGCACTAGTGAAAATTTTGTCTTGGAATCCATGTAGGTTGTCTGTCCCTCTGGCCTGCGCTGAAGGAACGGGCGGTTGCGGATCGTTGTTGAACTGTTCCCAATTCTAGTGCTGTGACTAACCTGCCTTTCCCGTGGCGGGATAGTCTTATGCAACATTCGAAACTTCCTTTTGAGCAGTTCCACCGCTGGTGACACGCCTTCAGGCTAATGTGAGTTTGGTGTCACTCGGTAGGTCAGCAGAAAACTTTGTCAAATCTCCTCCGCTGGACTCTTACACCCAAACTTCTGATGTGCACGTTTCCAAATGTCAACGGAGATTTCCACCTGGGCATTCGACTGTTGGCCATGAACTGGACCTGCGCAGTCGATGTGAAAATAAGGCCAGGGTTCGGTAGGTTGCGGCCACGACCATAACTGGGTTAAACGGGTTACTTGGATGCTCCACAACCGCAAGCAAGATTTAGAGACCTGCTCAATCAGGTACCCTTTATGAAACTGATCCAAGGTAGGTAGTTGTAACTTATTTGAGATGAAAACGCGTTCTGAAAACAACGGCGCCCGTCGGTTAGTGATAGTGTTTCATACTGGTTTAAGTAGGGTCTCAGTTTTCTTTTGGGTAGATACGCAACCACTGATTGTTGTCGTACCTTCTGCAACACAGGATTTTGGTCCGTAGCCTGGCGTACCATGTCAGCGGTCACTCGGGTAATACAAGTCACTGTTAATAATACGCGATTACCTTCCGGTTCCAAATCAACTGTTTAGACTACAGTATCTTCGGTTTTGGTTAGGTTAAATCAGTGTGTCACCAGGGTGCTTCGACTCGTCCAAGGCTAGTAATAGACCGGAAATTGCTCCTGAAGTCAAATCTCCGAATGAGGGTGGCACAACGCTGCAAAGTTTGGAAGGAGTGACTTGCAATCGGTTAGCATATTAAGCTGATGGCCGCAGAGCATTTTTTACAAACGCAATCACCAAAGCTCGCGTTTTTATTTGACTGTAGTCACACTCGGCTGATGTCAGGGATATGGCCGGATGTGCAATAGCTTTCTGGCTGCTCTCGGGAAATACATGCGAAATCACTGCGTTAATACGTTAGTTTGAAGCATCAAGCGCCACAACGATTTTCAGAGATGGATCGTAGTGAGTTGCAGGTCGGAACTGAGCATGGATCTGACAGAGTTAAAGGCGCATCGGGATTTTTCTGATCATGTCCACTCGTGGTCATTGGTAGGGGCTTGTTCCGTAGACTTCGAAAGCAATGCATTGCAGGCTTAAGCAAATTGTAGTACTTGAGGCGACAGAAGATCTAAAAGGCGCCACGTTTGTGGATTATGGCACACGTATGATAGGTCGTTGTTCTGCTTGTCTGTTTGGCTGCTATGTTCGTCAATGACGGAAGCTAGGCCCTTTATTGACTGCGAGAAAAAAGGTTTGTTTTTCTCGGTACACTCTGAAGCCAAACTCTTGAAAACGATCAAGCAGGTTATCAGGGGGGTGCTTAAATTTGTCGATGTTGGAACCCATAACGAGGAGATTGTTAGACGGGGCTACATCGTATCGATGGTCTGCTGAAGTATGGCTGGCGCTGTTTTTACACCAAACGCCAGTCGGGTATACATGATAAGTGCGCGGTGCGTATTGATGTTTAAAACTTATCGTCATTCTTCCTCGACTCCAACGTGGAGGTAAGTCTCCGCCAAATAAACCTTTTCAAAACATCCCTCGATTCAGTTTTGATAACGAGTGCTGTGGAAGAGGAAGGTAATATAATATAATCGGTTGATTTCCAAATTTGTGGGAACATGCCAATCGAAGAATGATCGGGACTTTAAAACCTGGACGCGGCAGGCAACAACACAATGGGAGGAAGGCACAACAGACGAGACATATTTATTGGGCGAAAAGTTAGCGCGGTTGAGGGTACTAAAAACAAGGCCAATGGGCATAAGGTACGACTGCTTCAATTATGAAGTCGGTTGATATGAACTAAAACTAAAAATCGTTGCTGGACATCAGTGACCTTTGGCGGTCGAGTAAATGGTCAGGACACAAAAAGCAAAAATGGAGAGGGAGACGGAAGAAGTCGAAGTGTAACATTAAAACCGGTAGAAAAATATGCACATAAATGGATTGTTTAGTTGGCTACCTGCAGCAACCCGACGGGTGTGGCCCATGCACAGCAGTTGCTGGTTTGGAGAGCATCAGTCTTCTGTAGTCAGTCCAACTCCTACTCAACGATGGCTAAGGTCGAATATGGTAGTGGCTTTTTCTGCCTGAATACGGGTTTGGTACTGAAGAGAAGGAACAGTTTGGCTCTTGCTTTCGTACAACTTCCAGTCTTGTCGTCAAATATAGGTGCATAGTGTCGTAGGAGGTCCTAAAGTGAACGCTTGGGAAAGTGAGTTTGTCCGGAGCACCTCAGGGTGCTGCGTGCGTGGGTTTGCAAATAAAATTACACGGCTTTTTCAGCAGATTCAATCTAGAAATCGAACCTAGCCTCACGGAATCATATTTGGGGGAAAACTTTGGGTAGCACGTAGCTTGAGCCGTCGAGCTACTAAGCTTATGGAGCAATTAACCAAGCCAGTCACTTTCAGTTTACCGCCACAGACCTTACGGGCTTAATGTTCGGTCGGTTTCACGTGCGGCTCCCAAATCGTTTCTACGTTCGCTAGCTGAGCAGCGTAATATCGAAATCCGTAACGAGCTTAAAATCAACTGGGAGGTTGCTGACCGTCACGAACTTTTTTCGGCAAGCAAAATCAACATTAAATGTCTTCGTCACCAAGTTGCACCACGTTCCGTGTGCTGCACGGTGTTTTGAGTTCAACATCTATCTTCTCTGTGGCCACGACGACTGCACGCGAAATATTTGACGCGCACACTGAAAATGACGACCAAAATGTTACTCAGTGCAATGCCAACAACATGTGGGAGGCTTGCTCTGTAATTGATCGGGCTGTTTTGCAGATTTCTTGGGAGCGCTGGAGTTGATTGTGTGTTTACGGCTGCTTGTATTGACAGGTGACTGGCCGAGCATATCCATGTCGCGCTTCGGTTTGATGAAGCTTTGCATTCGGCGTTGAGGCCGGTTCCTGATGTCAGTTTTTTGGGACGGTTGGAGGCAGATAAGAACTGAGGCACTTAAGATGATTATCATTGAGCTGAGCGTAAAGAACTTGCATTCCTGGTTGAAAGTTAATTGGCAAACGGGATTAAATTATCATTTTTCTTGACCAAAGCTAGGCATTGATAACGGATCCTGGGCAGTCATGTTTGTTCATTGAATATTAGGGACAGTGTTTTGACTGTCTAATCAAAGCTGAGGTCGCGGGGCAGCTTAGGGCAGAAAGTGTGTATCGTTCATGCTCCGGTGGGTAGCAATAATTTGCTTTTCCGTCCGTCATCGAATTTGGAAAAACCAGTATTGAACGTTTCTTTGTACCGCTTGAACCAGGAGGCCAAAGTTTGACTCGAAAAGGGGTCGAATATAAAACTCGTGATTAAGACCATGGCTACACCAGTTGAGATAGGGGCGTATGACTCTCAAATTCATGACTATATTAACAAACCTAATGGGATCAACCATTGTCTAACTAGTTCGAGATACTACCAGAAGCTTTTCGTTTACTATTTCCGAGTTATTAAGAGACACGTGCTTGCTGGTCACTTCCTAAACAAACTCTTCAGAAAAGTACATCATAATGAGCCTAATCTTTTGCTTTATGTATATTGCTAGTGAAAATATGGAAGACGCCACAGCTTGTCTCAACTGTCTGGACCCGGTACACTCCGTGCCCATCGATTTCCAGTAGACATTCGTTCGCAACTTCCAAACGGTGACATTGAAATCTGAACGGACTTTAACTCCGGACATGTTATATGTTGCTTCCTTGGCTCACTGCATTACAAAAGTGTTAAGACTGCTTTGAAGGTATTACCTCAATTGCTATTCCGTATTTAGTGCCGAATTTTAAAAATTAAACCACACCTGAACTGAAGGTCACTCGTCATAGCGCCTCCTTACAATCCTACGATCTGAAGGAGATATAAGCCCTGTTGAAGTTCCTTCAGTTTTACAGTCCTTAAAGTTATTCTGGACGCTTCGTAGGGCATACAGTGATTTGGGAGATTGAAAAAATAAGACATTTTACTTATTCTTGAAAGCTTGCTTAACATATTTCCGGTGCAGTTCAGATGTATTGATTGTGGTCGAAACAGTCCCGGACTCATTAGAAGAAAACACATGTGATTGGATGCCTACGGAGGTTCTCTAAGGTAGCCCTTCGGAAGACATGTTTACAGTGGGTTTTAGACAACATTAAAAGGCTTAAGCCCTCAAAATTCCCAGTCAACCAAAAGCATATTTGTACTGGCTTCAGTCGTTTTATCCATTTACTTTTGTTCACAAAAGTGGGCTCCGTAATTTGCCGAATAATAAGAATTCCTGTCGGTGAGCTTCAAAATCTTCAAAAATTTTGGCGACCGATAGAAGAAAACGGTACCAATGCAAATAATGTCTCCGCAGCCACATTATAGTTGAAGCACATTCAGCTGCTCCTGATGTTTATTCTGAACTCAAAAGCATGCATGCTACTCTAAAGAACATAACGGCTTCGTAATTAACTAGCTAAATTATAAGACTGATATAATTCCCGATTTCGAGAATGCGACATATCAGGCGTGAAATAGGTAAAATAAACTAATAAGGTATTATAACCAAACAAATATTGCTGTTTTACCACCAAACAATCGGGATTAGGCTGGTAATTCAATCAGATAGGAATAAGTGCGTGCCATAAAAACCATCGTATTTCTGAGCTTCTTGCACTCCACCCTTTGATACTAGACTACTAAAAAATTGGCAAGATGCATCTGGTTTAAAGAAGCAGCGTCTGTGATGTCCCTCTGAGAAGGAAGCGAGAGTAAAGCCTCGCAAACTAACCAGTTTTCTTTGCTGTTTTCGTAGCATTACCTTCGCGAAACTTGTGGTTGGTTTTATGCGTCATTTTAGATGAAAATGGACCAAACAAGTCCAAAGCTTTGATGTTTTGAAAACGGATTTAGTTGTGATAACGCCCAGCTTACATTTATCGACTGGGATTGTTACTGATTTCTGTGCACTTCCCGGCTTCATGACATTAAAATGCCGCAAAGCACTACGTTGCAAAAAGATAAGAAGTGAACAACATACCACTGGAACTTAATATGTGCAAACGACGTTTATTCGTACAGGTTACACCCAAATGTCCATTGATATAGGACAATGCAGTTGAACTGTCGGCTCGTGTTGTATCCTTACTAATCAGTTACACATGCGCTTGTCGTAAGCGCGCACAAAATAGTCTATCATGATCAGCGCACGAGAGCAAGGGATTAGGTGGTCAAAAAATAGGATGTCATTGATCAAACGGATTATTCAGTGGAGCATTTGCAGATTTCGTAATTAATAACGTACGATTTTTTGCTTTTCAATGGAATTTTGAGGGGGTTTTGTCGCTTATCAGAGATAGTAGAAATTATACCATTATTTTTAATAGACCATTTTCCATTGGGAAAGAAATTGAGTTGAGTGAAATACTTACTGTTAACCAAGTCATCTAGCATCAGCCTTAAGGCACCTGTGGGTTCAAAGAAAAAACTAGAGCAAGGACACAAGCGAATTAAAAATAACCTAAAATTGTAAGTCTTTTGCAGGACATTAAGTCTGTCACAAAGCAATTGGCAAATCAATTGGTAACCTGAGCAGCCCGAAATAATGACCTAATCTATAGTACCGTTTGCTCTTGCATCGCGAGATGTATCTGTTTTTGGTAAGAGATAAGAGACATTCAGTGTCCAAATGTCTGTATCGCGGTTTCCAGAACGTAGACCATGGCGGATCAAATCCGAAAGATAATGGGCTCACTTTCCAAATGTTATTTCCAATAGGCATATCATCGGGGGATGATATTATCACTAAACTCTACAGTAATTTAGTGTCAAGTTGATTTGAGGTTAAAATAAACCTGAATTAATGACAAAACAACAGTAAGCATTAACAGCCGATCTAGAAAAATAAAAAGCCTTACATATGGTTGAAAATTATCGGGGAAATTACTAAATCCTCATATTTGCCGATGCACCAGTAGACTTAGATCGATTGATTTGGCCACCAACGAATCCCTGGTCAAGTAACTAATCAGTATGCTTATAGCATACGGGCTAAATCTTTCAGTTTTGCAAAGAACAGTACTGAAGTTGGAGCACATAACTAAGAGCATTTCAAGGCTTCTACTACTAGGTGATTTATGAGGAACGAGTAACCTAGAACAAAAAATCGCGCCTTCAATCCAATGTGTTTTTTGGTGTTTGGTTTCATATTTCAGTTTATTTAAATTGTGTGTCCCAAAGTCAAATGGGACAAATGCTTATCGCGTTAACAGGTGGGCATAACAAGCTCGCGTACGACAAGTGAGCAAATAGAGCTGGTGATGCAAATGACATTCAAACAAAGTTTGAAAGTTTACTTCAAGTTGCAGTTACAAGCTCATTTTCACACATTCTACCTGCAAGATAACCGATTGGTTACCTTACATTTCTTAGAATGAAGGAAAGGTTCCATTGTTCAGGAGAGAACAGGTTGCAAAACTAGACGAAAACTGTTCATTGGCAAGCGCTCAAATTATCAAACCGCTTGCAACTCGTTACGCAGGCACCTTGTTGTAATTCGGCGGTGAATCGATATTTTAGCGTCGCTCTGTGGACAGAGAGACAACGTTTCTTGTGCTTTGCCCTTCTAAATACAAATATCTGTAATCACGTCTTTGTAATCCAGTGCAAATGAAGTAAGGTGTGCGCCAATATTTGTCCTTCTGAGGCAAAATCATTAGGCAAAATATGGATCAACGTTGCAGTAAAGCGTTTTTGTAGCTGCAACCATGGTTAGTCTGAACTCGAATAGCCCTCGAACCCGATGATTCGACTGTGTCGAACTACAAAAAAAACGCATGTTTAGATGATAAAATAGTAGAGATGTGTTTGGTGTTGCTACTGATTTTTCGTAAGCCTTGAAAAACACTTATAGATTTTAGTCTTACTAGTTTTGGCATGTTAGTAGGTGGTAAACCTGTTAAGCCTAACACATTGATGAGAAAAAATATCCTCAGGCAACTAAGAATATCCGTCTGAACGCCGTCGAATGGATGTTTAGACTACACCTTTCATCCATGAATTATATTACTGAATAACGAAAGGCATTCCTAATAAGCCAACGTAGCCCAGTATACAACTGTTAAGTTTCATTTTCAGACGATGGCGAGTTCGGATCTTCATGGAGATTCTAGAAGGGCACCATTATCATAATCGACAGCATGACATCATTGTTCAACAACGATGCTTCACTGCCGTGCAACCATGATTTATTTGAAAAACTTATTGTAAGGACAAGAATAAAATTGGGCGTGGAAGTGACTTAGTGCCAGCTTACTACAATTATTCCATGGTACATACACCTCGAGACACTCATTCAGGCAATCCGGATAGAATCTGAAAACAAGATCGTAACTGACATCGGCTGCCAGACATAAGTTGTAGCATCTACAACCAGGCCCAGTGAAGAGCACGCTTTCCTCATCCTGGAAGGCGAGTAGCACCGACAGCACCCGAATTTTTCTTGATTCTTTACATACCCTTCTGCTTGGTCAAGTGTTGGCCACCTCACTGCTTCCGCCACTCTGAACTGGGCATGGAAACCAGCACTCTCTTCGGCAAATAATGGTTAGGCATACGCCACACATGTCCCAAAAAACGAAGCTTCTGGCGCCGGACACAGTCTTCAATGGATGTACCCGTTGCACAATCGAAAACTCGCTATGTATCTGCGTCGTTGTTGATTCGCCGACACCAACCCACACGAGCTATGGTTCTGCAACAAAGACTACCGAACACCCGAAGAAGTCTCAGTCCCGCAGCTTGAACATGGTGTGCCTTACAGCTGTAAAACAAAACAGCCCTCAATGAACTTTGTTACACACGTCCGTTGAGATTCAGGGACGCACCACTTTGACGCCATAGGCGCCTCAAATTAGCAAGCGTGGCCCTGGCTTTGCAGATTCGGGCATTGACCTCATGTGTCACACTACAGTCGGAACTAATACAACTTCCAAGATAAGTAAAACGCTTCATAACTTTCAGTCCCTCTACTTGGATTGTAATTGGCGTGTTCAGTTACTGCATGTCCACGAGATTGGCCTTGCAATTTGTAGGTGCAATTTGCATGCCAAAGTAAGGGGTGACTCTGGTCAGTTCACACAAAAACATTTGCGCCTCCTCCTCCCCCTAACAGACGAGAATGATGTCATCTGCATATTCCATGTCAATAAAGCTTTCGTCACAGGCTATTCAAACAAAGGTGATTTGGAAAAATTTCAGAGTTCGTATCAAGGCATTCCTATCAGACAGATCATTCCGAGTGAAAGTAGGCTCGACCTATCCTTCTGCAGCGCCGGTCTTCATTGGAGTTCCTCAGGGCTCCGTTTCAGAACCTTTGCTGTTTCTGATATACGTCAAGGACCTTCCAGATGTTCTCGCAACTCCATGTCTACTTTTTGCGGACGACTTGAAATCGTTAAGTTCCAATGCCAGTGCCCTCCAAATGGATGTAGACGCCACAAAAGCAGTAATCGTTGTACTGGCATCTTCCTCTGAATGACGAAAAGTGCGTCCATATGTGATTTGGAGGAGACTCAGCGAACTCTTTTGTCATGCATGGTGAGAAAGGACCAGAAGAGATCACGAGGATAGATGCCAAAAAGGATTTGGGTATCTGGCTCTCTCCAAACCTGTCCTTCTCACTGCATCTTGAGAAATCGGCTCAGAAGGCATTCGCTGTTCTATGGATGATTCGGCGTACCTTCTCTCGTATTACTCGCACGGACTTCCAAATACTCTATGGGGCATATGTCAGATCGCTCCTTAAATATGCCAACCCGGTTGTCTACTCAGGGCGCACGAATGACATAATCCTCATTGAGCGTGTTCAGCGAGCTGCTACGAAAATGGTTGCCGGTCTGAAGTCCATAGATTACGAAACGCGTCTCATGTTGCTTGATCTTTTTCCCTTGGAGGATCGTGGCCTCCGAGGGAACTTAATTCCTACTTACGCTCTGTTTGAACAAGCCTTGGCCAACAGGTTTTTCACCGTTGACCCAGCAAACACACGGCGTGGACATGGCAAGAAGATTTTTATGCTCAGGGCGCACACCTTCGTCAGGCAAACTTTTTTCTCATTTCGGGTAGTTGCTGCGTGGAATAAACTTCCTCTGACGGTTGTCCACGTTCCCTCTAGAACTCAGTTCAAAACACTATTAGACACTTATTTACGCGAGTCCTTGCGCGAACAAGCATATTGCCCCGTGCTGAGAACTTAAAGAGCAGTGCTACACCCTTCTTTCAACTGTGTCTTTCAGGTGAACGATAGCCGCCGAGCGACAAGGGAACTTGGACGAAAGCCTCGATCCAGTGTATCAATCCGTGAATCCGTGAATCCGTGAATCATGGTTTCATCGATCACGAAGTAAAATAAGAATGGAGAGAGTGGGCATCCCTGATGAACACCGTTTTGTGTACGAGAGCCTTTGGAGAGCTCGACGTTCGGAAGTTCGGAAGTACGATGAGCGTAGTCTGTTAACGAACTTCCAGAGTATTTCTTTGTGGGCAAGTGTGCCCAGAAGAACAGACCGGTTAACCGAGTCAAATGCGCTTTTGAAATCCAGGAGCACTAGAATTGTCGGTCGCTCATACGTATAGCATTTTTCAAGCACCTAAAGAAGTATGAAGATTTGGTACGCAACCCCTATGATTACGGAATCCCGCTTGCTTCTCTCCAGTTAGTGTTCATCGATTCACTTCAAAGCGACGAAGCACCAGTGACCCCAGCTGTCTCGTTAAGACCGGGATCAAGTTGCTACCCCTGTGGTCATTATTCCGAGCATCCATTTTGGAAAAAGGCACCATAATCGAATCTCCCCAGTTGTCTGGGACGGACTCTTTGCCCCAGATGCAAGCCCCCATCTTGTGAGTTCATCTGGACAAGAATCTCGGTGGCGATTGAAAGAAAATATGCAGCCGTAAACCTAAGAGGCCGTAGATGGTTCCATGTTTACCGTCCCGTGTTGTACGTCAACTGTAGGCTGCAGATGAGTGGCGGTTGGTGGCCACGACATTCGTTGTCCGATGTGTTTGACCAAAAGTACGAGGAGTTTTTCCTCAATCACGATAGTCATTCCATTCTGACTCTTGATGACTTTGCTCACAATTGGTTTCCGGGGACCCGGTGGTAAGGTTCAACTAAAACAATCTTCGGGCATTACCGGCTTTCTGGGTTTCTTCCATTTCCTTGGCTTTTTGTCCCCACCACACTTCACAGTCGGACCACACGCTCACTTACACTTGACGTCTGATAATTCGTCGCATCAAGATATATGCGGAACCGGCTGGGATATTTCTCGGACATTTAAGCAATGCCACTCTGAGATCCAGTGCGCCCAGAGGTGCCACAACACAGGCTAAATTCCACCAGTATGGAAAGAGGTGAAAATCTGGTCCCAAGGTGTGGTTACTCCTGACGGTGAAACCTTTCGAGGAGACTCAAAATAACGATTCTGGTCTGACATCCTGCTCTGCCAGTCTCTCAGTTGCCAAGAAATTTGCTTGCTCCTTTTGAGGCCTAGGAAAACGTAGAGAAAAGCAACTCCGGACGATAGCGGGGTCAGAATCCACAAGTGTGTTCCAAAAAGCCCGGTAGTCAGTTACTGATCCTCTTCTTGAGTAAGTGATGGCACCGTGATCGATTTGAGTTTCTGACTGGCATGCGTTTGAAATACATCACTTACATACACTTCAGCTATTTCTGAAGTTAGTACTGCATAGAAACAGTCTGCGATCAGCACACAACTGAAGCACTATTGTCCGTACGTACATCCCCGAATTTATATCAACCTACTACTTGAGTCTCAGATATGCAAAGCCACTTATTCATTCAACTTTCCGGCAACTACAACGATATCTGAGGTTTGAGCTCGCCGCAACAAAGCATGCAGGGCATCGACAAAGCTGTCCTTGACATCTTCGGCACTACAGTGATTTGGGGCGTAATCCGGTAAAATAAACAGAGATCGATCAACTTCCCTGTAGTAAGAATCCTTCACAGACTTTCCAAACGAACCGCACAGAGGCGACTATCAACGGGTATCCAGTCAAGCAAGGGTACGTCCGCCCGGTGACTTGGGGCGACAGCTACCCCTGCTCATCCCGCCGCAGCGGCCTCCGGATCACCAGATTTGCGTATCCAAAAGCAAGTGGAGACTGAAGGGGTGGTTTTCTCAAACAATGTGCTTGCATCCTGGAGTTTTGTTTCTGCGACATAGCACACATTAATGCAAAGCGAGTCCGGTGTGGAAGCAAGAGCAGCTTGTTGTCTTGCATCCTTCATATTCCGGACACTGAGGGCAGCCAGATAGCCTGGGTGTTGAGATACCTTAGGATATCGGCGTCATGTGACGAGCGGATACTAAAGACAAAATCAATGCAAGACAAACGAAGACATCAGTCCTAAGTCCTCGGCCTATAATGTGAGAGTTACTAATGGAGTGGGGAGAGGGGGAGAAAGTGTGTGAAAGAGAAAGAAGGGAGGCGTCAGCAGTAGCTTGTTTTCGCCCACCCGCCATGCTGTATCTGGTAAGTAATCCGACCCGGATGATAACACCGCTCGACGGCCGATGTGGCATGAGTTTATTCGTATATGTGCAGTTCATTGTTTACGTGAGCTGCGGTATTGCCAGGGCACCCAAATTCAGACAGGATGACGATTAGGGTCCTCAACCAAAGCCGTTGGCTGAAACGTCCAACTGCAAGGCAGCGGTGTTTAGCGGGACTAGCAAATACGTTACCATTCCTGCGGAACTAATCGCCACATTATCTAACCCCCAACCTGGAGGACTATGAGAGTGTGTTTTTCAGACCTCTAACTACTGACCAACCTGGTATGAGAATGAATGTCGCTGGGACACCCCCAGTATAGCTCAACGGGTCGTTGAAGTGCGCAAACCGTCACACCATGATCAAGTCTTGCCTCTTCTTGGCGATCGAATGCACCGAGTGAGAATAAGTTCAAAGAATAACAAAAATTGCGATCCAATCTGTAGGGTTGTGTGCGCGCATATTTGACACGATAGCATTGGATACCTCTATGTACATAAAACGATGGGCCCTGTTTAAAAGTCACTAAACTTTGGGTAATTTGTGGAGGTTTTTGATGATTTGAAAGTTTGATTACCTACTCGGAAACAAGCGCACTGTCTGTAAATTGCAAAATACTATTTGCTTTACTTGGTAGACAGATGCGAAGAAACTTTTATTGTATAATAATTGCAATAATCCAGCAACAGTGATGCTTAGTTTGGTTATGTTTAATTGTCCTAACTCTCAGTGATTAAATAAAACCAAATTAAATGTTATTTTTGCGTCTAACGACTGCATTTTGTTAATTTGTTGTGCTCAACTAAAACCTGTCTAAGCCTGTGTTTTAAAGGGGTGTAAATTTGCAAGTTAAATAAGGAAGTATACTTAATATACTAATATATATAGTTTACTTAACCAAGATATCATAGGCATTATTTCATTGGCATAATCTACAACCATTAATGAGCCAGTGATAATGGTCTGTTTCAATAATGCTCAGCAGAATATCTCTATTTTTATGACCGATGGGGCCATTGCACATTGATTGGACAGTGCTGACGCTAGGTGCGCTGTGGCACCTTTTGTAACCTTGTCCTTTGGCTGCTGTGAGCGCATGGACTCTCATGAAGGAAACAGCTAACAGATAAGAACATTTTTATGCAAGCAGCATAAACTTGTTTGTTTTTGTGCAATGAAGTTGAATAAACGATTTTTTGCTACAAACGGAATACAATAATTTGTGAATTGGGGTGGTGTTTCGGGAGGACTCGACTGAATTCACTGTTTGCAGAACTTGTCAGTGGTTCTACTTACCCGGCTACATACAATTTGTTATTCAAGTGGAACTTAAAGTTATTGAAAACTTAGGAATTGTAGGATGTGGCTTGAAAATGAATGTGCATTCTAACATTCCGTTGAAATTATTTAAGTAACTTGAGGAGCAACATATTATGAGGAAAATGCCAGCACAAATATCTTATCAGTGTTTAAAATGAACGATTTTTTCGAATAAAAATTTATGTGGTTCACCTCTGAATGGAAAGCCAAAGGGTGCCATTTGAATTTGAAAATGGCAGAATTCATTCTATATTAATATAATTTTGTCCATTATCTGGGTACAAAATAAATAATGAATATGGGTATAACAAGTGAATCCCTCGTTTGCACTCACAAACAAATTCTCCATAGTTCCTTTTCATGTGGTATAATTCTGAAATGCATATTGGCCCACTTTGTCTGGTTAGTCGTTTGCATAGCCAAAAACTTCTGACAGTCTATTCAAAGAATTTGCCCATTTTCAGAGGTATGTTCAGAGGTATTAACTGGTAATCATTTGAGCTCGACAGCCCACTTAGAATCGTCAAAATACTTCGGTTGATTGACTGACTTGTAAGCATACGGCGACTCACCTGATTTCAAATACGTGTGAATATCTATTTAAGGTACAAATAAAAGGGTTATATTCAAGGAAATTACTGCTTGGGGATACACCAATTCAGCGGTTTGCTTCGTGGTTTATTGTAGACGCAAGCTGTGCATGTATGGACATGCTGACACCATTGCACTCACCGATATAGTTCTCGCTACTTGTTATCTTTATCATCCAGCGATCTTACTCAACTTATTTCGTTTTATTGTTATACAAGTGTGGATCTCATTAGTGTCACATGGAGCTGTATTGAAAGTTCATTTCTTCCAGGTCTTATCAATAAGAAAATAATTAATACTGGAAGGATGATTTGTAAATCTATGAAAACTAAGAGTATAACGCACAACTACAGCGATCCTTCCCAACGGACTCACCACTCCTGTCCTTGCCATACCTGTTCACAAAGATTTGGCGCGCTATTACTCACACCACCACTTAGTGCTCTCAGTCTCAGATGTTTGGCGAGCGGCGAATAGCATAGCTGCCAAGCTGCTTGTTCGTTTTACGAGCAATAGTCTGAATTTTCGTGGTCCGCCAAGCAGAAATAGTGTTTTTTAAGTTTTAACCAAAGCTCTCTGAGATACTTGCACTATATTGGATTCCAGTGAATTTTAGATGTCATACACAGTGACTGTCAATAGAACTGACAAGCTGGCCAAGTCGTGTGCGAAGTATACACGTATGACCTAGGCTAGCACTAATCCGCTATCACAATGAATGTTCACGTTAAAAAAACATCAGTAAGTCAGAGCTGGAATTATGAGGTCTACGAGCGGACTTCACATTTTTAAGATGAGTGAATTAATGGAGAAATGAAAGTAAAGGGAGCAACTATTTAGGGTTATACAGATATAAGTGTGTCGGTATTTACACTGTACTTGCATTATTTTTAATAGTCTCATAAAATAGGACACCAAAAACGTTTATGCTTACTAAGTGTTTTTTTTCAAACAAACAAATAAATTTGTCGTCAACCTAAAATTACTGATTGAGTCTATGTGAGCTTACGCCAATATATCCCAATTTAAATACGATAACAAAACAGACTTACAATCGGGTGGACAAAAAACTTGGAATTAAAATGACAGAATAATTATGCTGACATATTTCCTGTAACAATACTAAAATATAAGGGGAGAAACATATCTGCAGGGAAATAAACGTCTTTCGTAAAACATTGTACAAATTATCCTTAAACAATAAAAATGACGGCTGTACATTGCCGCTTCAATAACATATTTCAATAAAACTTCATCCTTTAAACTAGTCCTGCATGCAGAGAACCAGAGTAGTTGCAAACTGAGAGGCAGAGTGCAGCGGTTCTGCCTCTGTTTGAATTCGTCGACTGTGAGCACCATTAGAAGGTTGGAAATTTTGACTTCCTGGCCAGTTGTACAAGAATATATTTTTAAGATCAGGTTTGAAGGACGAACAGTCTTTGACACCACTGTCAACGTATGAGATAATTACACTGTTGTTGA
Organism: Clonorchis sinensis; assembly: GCA_003604175.2. NCBI lineage: Eukaryota > Metazoa > Platyhelminthes > Trematoda > Opisthorchiida > Opisthorchiidae > Clonorchis > Clonorchis sinensis. The sequence goes on along the minus strand of CM030374.1, from coordinate 7,227,591 downwards.
GCCGCCTATGGCCGCGGAGTAAAATCCACCTGGAAGTTGGTTAGACGTGTAATGGTGATGGTTCGCATCAAAAATCGTATTTCAATGGAAGGAATTTTACTGCGTAAGCTGCATGATCACGAATTCTTCAGTTGGTCCATTGCTTGCACATATGTTTGTCTTCAAAACTGAGGACACGGTATTGATGATCGGAGAATCGAAAACGTTAATCTCACGGCAGACATAATGACGGCATTTTTCTGATACGTTATAACTTCTTTGAGTAAATGTTTCCTTTGGCTGTCTTTGAAGAGCCAGAGCAAATATTACGCAAACTTGCGAGCCTAAATAAGTTTAAGTAGCTTGAATGCACAACGGCCATATAAGGAAGAGTGTCTCAAGTAAATCCACACGGAGGAAACACACACAATAATGTTTCTGCCCCTTGAGAACTCAAAACATAATTTGCACACCACAGTTGATCTGGGAAGATTTGCTTAGAAGATAGGTTACGGGAAGGATGCGCGTTTTATGCAGAAATGTTTAGGACATTTTGGTTATCTGGATGTGTGGATGAATATCTGAATACTTGTACATGCTAGGCAAAAAGTACCTTGTAGAACTGGGTATGTAAGTTTGCTTTTCAAAGCAAACATTGCCAGCTTTGGCAAAAATTTTTATTCCAGTGTGGAATGTCAACTTTACTGCTAGTTTCTACACCAGACATCTTTGCATACCTTTTTGGGCAACATTTGTGTATTTACGTCCACTGTTTAAGTGAACTTCGCCTGATTTATACCGGACAACATTGCAACTGGCTTTAGACCATTTAAGCAATGTCTGTCAATTTTAATTGAAGGAACTATTGATTTTTGGCTTGATTGTTCATGTTGCACTCTGCGTAATGTACCAACCACCAAACTATCGCTACGCACCACCAAGCTCCCTAACAACGCACTAATGATGTCACCTTGATTGGTGGTGAAACTTTTGCAATTGAATTGCCCAACTCAGCAAACAAACCAACGACCATCTACGCTATTTGGACTACCAACATTTTCCTGTATAGAAAACTCTGCGCAATTAATAGATCCATGCCAGACAGAGATATGCACGCGTTGTATACATGTATATTTATTCACCTACATACTTTTTGCGGTCAACTGAAGGACCGATAAAACTGCAGGCGTACTAGGGTTTAATTTGCGTATTCTAGCCATAAGTCGAAAGCCCATTTACTCGTATCCGGTAGCCAGCAGAGATGAACATCCTCAAAACAATATTTTTAAGAACTCTCATATTTGTTAGCTCATTTTAAATCAAAAATATTCATGCACCTACTTGAAATTAAAAGCGATACGTTCGTTTATTGATAGATAGAAAATGTAGCTTCTGAAAAATATTCCGTTTTGCCCTTTAATCTGGGCATGGAGTTGAAACTCTTACATGAACCTATCTGCATAGCATTAAAAAATCATCACGCCCTTACCCAAAAAGCTGACTTCCTCTGCGGGTGAAAAATTGCCAATGTTCAACAAACCGTCACCAACAAAATGAAACATTATGGTCGAGTATAGTTACACGTCCTATTGTCTTGGCACAATCTTAAGAATTCCCTAGCATCTGGCCAGTAATAAGAGGTCAAGCGGTCAAACAGGAGCACTACATTGGTGTTTTCTATACAAAATTCCATCTACATGTGATCGGGAATGAAAATTTATGCTTTTATTTGTTAGGGCAACACTTACGAAAAATCTCCGTGTTGTGGGACGTATTGTGTGAGAATTTCACCTGCATTTCAGCGTGCAGTGTACTGCAAATTACTACTACTACTATTACTACGTACTGCTGAATAAACACCAAACCACTAAAAAACGACCAATCCTAGGCTTGCATGGATTCTAGGTGATAATATGGTGCACGTTCAATATGTTTAAGTTATGCAACGCGTCACACATTCGTTTTGATTGAGCCGTCACGTTTTCGGAGTCACCCTGCATGCCTCAGCACAGAATGTCACGCACATTGTCCTCAACTGTGTGTAACATGTCCATGACTGAAATGATGTGTTGGCCAGCACATCGATATCAAACAGACGGCTGACCAGAAGTGAGTAGGTTGACTTCCTTGTTTGCGAAATTCAATAGGCCCCTCTGTATGAGGAATACCCAGAATCTCTCTGTTGTTAAAAGAGGCCAAACGCAGAATGAAAATTCGCCCCTATGTTTATCCGCACTGATCGGTATGTTCCCATCAATGCTCCTGGCAACCTGAAAAGTAGTGTATTTTTTCCAATGTTTTGAACCAGATTTAATCTGCTGTGACCATATTCCAAGGCGTTCATAAAAAAGCACGCCTAAAGTGGATGAGATCTAAGGGTGAAATGAGTGTTGACAGTACCGTATTAATTATCTCTCGTTCTCAGAATTACTTGTGTCTGGACATTAGGTACCTCAAATAAACATTTTCGCCATACATAATTGCGTCTTGTTGCCCATTGGTCCAAATAAAACAGTTTTGTTATTAGGAAGCTAAAAGTTCCACAAGAAAAAGCCGTTACTAATTCAAGCCTGCCACGTCTACTTCAATGGCGAATTTACGACTGAATAAAACTGACGCCAGAACACAAAACTGAGATGTTGATAACCTCAAAAAGTATGAATGCACTGACTGCTAGATAGGTAAGTTTATTCACCAGCGAACGAATTTATCAGTGAACCAATGGTTATAGTGAGAATTTTATGTCAGTAGACTCACGGGAGTCTAGTTGCCTCCACTAAGTGGTCTTTTTACCCTGCTACTTAACCCGTGATCTAGTTTCAAACCAAACGACTGCGCTTCTGAATTTCCACTGCCAAATTAAACTTCGAATTCATACAGAAGTAATAATTTGTTCGCTTGTGAGGGTCGTGTAACGAGTCAACAACAATTATCTGATCATGAACAAGTAGTACATTTTCCTAACGCTTTCAGTTAACAGTAGGAGCACACTGAGGGCCTCACACGTATGTTATAGTGGGGAAACTGTTTTATTATCTCTGGGAGTGCGGCATTCACTTGGCTGTTGAAGTAAAAAATCGAGCAGTCGCTGAATCGATGCTAATTATATTATTATCTTTTATGATGAAAACATGGTTAGTTTTGCTATGCTTTGAGAGTTTTTGCACAAAGATGCACCAAATTGCCATTTAGGTGATTGTCGTTTTTCAAATTTGTAAGTCGTCCATGAAAAGCTTTCCTGTACCTTCACTCAGTGAAAAGTGTTGGTCCAACTAATTTAGCGTAAATATCGGCATTGGGAATACGAGCATTTAAATAAAATTACACGATACACAAACGTCTGATTTGCACGTGCATGAGTGCACAGTGGAAGCACATGTATTTCACAAAAAAGTGGTCTCAACTAAATTACCTGTACGAATTTTTCTAAAGGACCGCAACAGTTCCTCTGAAATTGGGAGAAAAACACTGCAGAATTAACTGGTATCTCTATCGATATCTTCGTATCTAGGCTAGTATTGACCCAACTGAATGCCAGATGCCCATAAACAGCTATGCTTAGTCACCTAGGGGGGATATTTGAGAACCGTTTTTCGCATGGCCACCTAATAATCCACAGCTCTTTCAGAGCACTTCCAAATAACCAATTAGTTGGAAAGTATATCCGCTGTTGTTAGCACTTAATGGGTTGCAGTAAATTTTATTTTATTTGGATCGGCAAAAATTTTGAAAAATAGGACACCTGTTAGCCTTTGCGAACCAAGTTAATCTGCTTTCTTCAAAATTGTTGGTTGAACATGGTCGATTTCAGAAATGTGAGATCACTACCCCGCATTTTGATATAGTAGATTACGGTTCAGTCAAACAGCATCTAATTTTACTAACTTGATCGTTATAACACGACCAAACGCAAATAAATTTTAAAAAAAATTCCGATACGGCTTTTACGTTAGTTTGCTGTGCAAGATGAGCGTAACCAACCAGATACTCACTGTCATGTTCATCCACTACAGTAATTTTTTCAGAATCGGAGGATAAACCGTAAATAAAAAACAAAGACCGTCAAAAAACTACTCTATTCTTCCTTTTATTGAATGCGTCAGTGACGTACTAAGAGGCGTATTAACATATCAGTAAGCCCAATACTTTTTGCATCTTGTGTTTATATGCCGAAGTATGCGCTTTGGAAATAATGGAGCCTGTAAGATTAATTTTCACATGAACCAATTCTCTGTTATCCTCCTGATAGAATTATCTATTCAGGTGTTCATTGTACACAAGATACAAACATCCGCTATCAAAACGGCTCGTCAGTGCTGAATATCCCTACGCTGGAACCGAACTATCCTTCTCAAGCACCAGCTGCACGCAAGTAAAACTGCATACTCAAACAGGAAAATAATTTCGCATTTTGAGGTGTTGATGTATAGAGAATTTGGTAGAGTTCGGGATTGGTTCTTTTAAAAGGTAGGCACACTGGTCACGTACAAATAAACACATTGCGGCAAAAAAACGTTTTTACGTTATCTCGTAAACTCTTAAATACATTTTGCATATGACTAAAATTCACGGGATATAATGTTTTGCAAATGATAACTCTTCTACAAATATTCAACAATAATCACAAGCTTTAAATTTAGCCGTTTTCTACCTGCAGGCCAGACGCCTAACCTCATACACGGACGCAATTAATTACAGATCGGATTAATGTCCCAACCGTATGTTGTTAAAGGCTTCGGGTGAAGAAAGCAGGCGAATCATTATGTGGACGGTTTTTACACTTCAGACCATTTTGTTGACGTGCTTCTATGGAGTCGTTGCGAAGCGTCACCTTCGTACTTCTATGCACTACAGTTAAGACAGTAATCTTTTAACAGTAAGCCTGGTTCATAATTACATCCATTCTTACCGAAATTGATTTTTTAACGCTTGTGCCACTGCATCAGATTTCAGCCGTGTGGATTAATGCAGAGGAATAAGCGAAAACGTTTTGGCTGGGTGCAACCAGATTCTGTGAGAAACATTTATTGTTTGGCACAGAAATGTAGTCACTAGCTATCTAAATAGATTCTGTTCCTTTGCTGGGATGACATTTATGAAAACGTTATAGATTTCAAAGATTTAGGGAATGTTTCCTCGTGAGTGCCATCCGGATAAAATTGCTCACTTAAGCTCGACAGGATTCTGGGTTCCACCGAATGGTTTGTAGTGACCTTACCAGAAAATTCCAGCTTTATCGAGCGCAAATGACATCTATTTTTCTGTATCATGTGCTTTTACCGATCATTTTGGCTTTTTTGCTTGACTGTTTGTTTACTTTATACACCAACGTCAGTGTGTGAACTTATTAGGATTCCCGTTGTAAACTTTCTCAAACCACACACTTACACCAGTCAGCGTATTCTGAAATATAACAAATAAGGAAGTTTTCATTTGTCTGAGACTTAAAAGGGGACCACAACAATAAAGGTAATTTGATGTTAGTACAGATAGCGGTTAAAAATGCCCACAAGTACAAGGTAAAGTGGACCTCCAGTTGTTGCGCGCCACTGAGACAGAAATGAACCCTGATGCACACTTAAAATGGGTGAGACAGAGAGATCTACTGTTCTGATATATCTGAAGGTGACATTAGGCCTAAAGCTACTATAATAAAGGCTTATAAATATCTGGATAAATTTGTGAATCTTCGATTCTATCCCAGGGACCTGCTTAATTCATCATAATCACCAGTATTAAACACCAAACCACTTCGATAAACTGTGAGTCATAGGATTTTCCAACCTCTGGGTAAAACTTCAGGCTAGAATATCACCGCTCACGAAACCACCATTCACTTCCCCCCAAAACATTTATCATGTATTTATTTGTTTATTCAGTAATCTGTTGGGGAGCGCAAAAAATATCATTGCATTTTTCAGCAATTAGTTCCATAAATTGAAAAACAGTGACATTGCTTTCAAGACTTTCAGAGGTCTGCAAACTAGATTTATTTAAGATGCCTAACTATCGCTTCTGAGTGGGGAAACCAGCTTGGCACACAGCTTGTTGTAGGACATTCGGTTAAGCGCAGAGTTGGGAAAACCTTTGTAGCTACACACCCATTTCACAATAAATATTGAATACCTTGTTTACAATTGAACACAGTAAAGTAATGTGCAAAGTAACGTAAAATATGGTAAGTTATTCGGTTCCTCGGTTACTTGAACGCTCCGAGAGCTGATACAAGAGAGCTAGATTGGCATTCTATTCCTTCTGTCAGCTACTGTGACTGTATTAGTTTGAGAAAGCTTTCCGTGCAAAGAGCAAATCCAGACTAATGTGTTTGCACAAACTTTTTAATTATTGCAAGATCTTTCATTATTTTTGTTTAGCCAGTCCATGCCTTTTGGTTTTTCTCAGCAGTCCTACTATTTGATGAAACACTGGGCAGTGTTATTGCTGAGTATAATTGTGGAACAAAAGATCACAAAATTATTGCAGCAGAAACACTACATTGGAATTTGTTTTCCTTGGTTGCGTTGAATTATGGAGAAAAAGTGTATTTTCAAGCGAAGTGCAAACGTGTATGTGTTGCTCAAAACTTACCATCTGGTAGAATAGAGAAAACAATATTAATGAAAGTTGCCACTAATCTCGAGCAATACCTGCCATCATATGGCATTATTATTGTATTTTTGACGAAACATTTGTCCGTATGTCACGTTTTTTTTCACGGACTCTCAACTGAAGCCCTTAAGTTTATTGTAGTTTGTTTAAAACCCCACAAGTTTAGATCGATGTAGCATAAATAGTATACTAATTACATGCAAATACACGGTGCCATACTCTCGATAAATAATTTTGCAGATATCTTTCGACACGTTGTTTACCGCCCGATTCACATATTGCGTCAAATACTTTTGCGTGCTAAATTGAAATTAATTCATTCCTAAGAGATTGGCGCTTAGGAGGTCGTTATCTTAATTTACCAGAAGACGCGTAATTTTTCAACGGAAATGTTTGTAAAAATCATTGGGAAGTTAACATATAAAACCTCAGGCATAGGGAAACTGAGTTTGGCGCACAATTTCTGTTTATGTCGTTGAGATTGTAGCAAGTAATATCTTTGTAAGATTACAAAGCTGAACTATTTCTTGCCTCAAAAGGGTTTTTATTCATTTTTAGTGATTTTCAATCCATCGTCGGCACCGTAAACCTTGTTTACTGTTATTGGTGGTTACGCCGTTTGTTTTGGAGACATTGTTTACGATTAGGTAATCGGTTAACTTAATAATAAATAAACATAGTCTCTTGGTCAAGAAAACACATTTCAATAGCCTGCTGCAAATTCACACAACTTTTTTTGAGTTACAGAACGTAGTGCTCAATAATAGATAACGTAAGCCCACATAATGCACCAGATTATATCACTTCAGTGCGAAAAACAAGCTCTCATCACTCTACCGAAAGTAGTATTCAACGAATCAATAAGATCAACTACGGGGCTGAAAGAAACACGGCAGCTACAATCCACAAATCGGTCAATTAAACACATTTCGTCTTGTTCCGATGGCATGTTTATACTTTTACTTATCTCCTCAACTCAAACTGTTATATTATGTGGGGATTTTCAATGAGATTTCATTCGACAAGTAATATCAAACTTTACTGTGAGACAGAGATATATATATAGCCATTTCATCCACGATAGATGGTAACCGGACAGTTGCATATTCGAGAACTACTGAATGGCACTGCTGGTGATATCCAAACACGCTTATTGGGTTTATTTGTAGTCGGAAGGATGAACTGCTTTGGTTATATTCTTTGCTTTGTTAACGTCTTTCCGAATCAGAAGAATAAATGTAAAATTGGCAGCACATAAGATAATAGTAAAATATACTCACTGATCCAATAATCTGAATTTAAGAAACGAATCAAAAATGCAGAAATGTAAGTGTCTCCTCCACAAGGATTTTTAAGTAGACAACAACAGTGATACTGCGGAAATATTTCCATCTGTTTTGTCGCCTCCGTCTCTGGATTTATTAAAAAACACGATATTTTAAAGTGCGCAGAATCAGAGTAACGTGATATGCAACTCAGATATAAACAGAGATAAACAGGTTTCTTACTGGCTAATAAGCTAGGGATTCATGCAATCAATCACAGAAATTATCACTAATTTGAAGTTTTTGACTTATTATTTCGGTTATTATTTTGCTTGTAAGTTTAAGTTGCGATCCACTACAGTGAGTAGCTTTGCCTCAAACCTCAACTAGCCTATACCACATTTTGCTCGACGGCACTATGTTGGATGTCAGAAACCGTCGTTTGCGGTTCAACTCGATATAGAGCTTTGAAAACATTTGACGAATATACTTCACTTTTGAGTGTGCTGCTCAGGTTGATTTAATCCATCTCATGATGACACACTAGGCAATAAAACACCCTTTTCATGAAGAGTGTAAAGTGGGGATATAATAAAATCAATGCGCGCAGCCATTGGTTCATCGCGGTTTTCTGGCTGGTTTCTTTATAAATTTCGCCCATATGGTGACGATTTGTATAGGTCGCCCGAGGGATTTTCACTACGCCCTATTTTGACCAACACAAATGTGCATACAGAAGCCCTTCGCCTTTCGGAAAAATTTTCAGAGATATCGCTTGATTGCAGTAGTTTTTGTTTCGCCGGAGGTTTAGACAAACTGTCTGATGACACGCAACTCGCAATTACTGCTCCACGTATATATAAACATATGAAATGATAAAAATTGTCAATCTGTTGAGTACTTCAAAAGCTACATTTGAATGGCTCCATAAGTTCCCACCCATTCTCTCCCGGAAAAAGACTCTGTATTTAACTATACTAGGTCCCTTGAGAGCCAATTCGACATGTTAGCATAACTCTCAAAGTGAAACATATTAGAATGTGGAATTGAAATCCCATTTGGGATCTCTATATATTGTTGGTGTAAACGGGCCATATCTACCGGTTCTACTTTACGTGCATTAAAAACGTATGGGTTTTTCTTTTCTTGCAGCCCCACCTTCAATATATTTGCATTTCACTCAGAGATACCTAGGCATTCAGAGATCACGTCGTAGCCACAGCATTCTGCATTTAGCTGCAAAAGTGAATGCTTTCGAATAGTTATTTGAACGCCTAAATTTAGTGAAACTCACTAAGTTAGTCAAATAAATCCACGGACAATTCTAAACCCTCTTTCCTTGTTTTGAAATGATTTTGAAAACCAAAACTATGATCTTTTCCAACAGTTATGTGTACGCAATTTCTCTGTAATCGTCTTCCTTGATAGACACAGGTCCACTGGTTTCAATTGTGAACGTGCCAAGCCCCTGAATGTTGCAAATGTACGTTTTCTTGAAGTACGTTTTTCGGTTAACTGGAAGACGTGCTGTTCAAATAACCTATAAAACTCTACTTTATAACTTTTTTCCCTCCAAACGTGGCACACGACGACAATATTTGGGACAAAAATCGACAAATATGGCTTAAAGGAATTTTCACAAACTTACAAATCGTCTCCACTGAAAAGCAAATTACGGGCCATTTTATAACGTCTTGTTCTTGCCATAATGGTCTTTTAAATCGCACTTACGTTACGTTTAAAACTGATATTAACAAATATAACAAAATAGTCCAGTTAAACGTAGGCAGCCTGTCTACATAAATCCAATGGTCAACGAAATGACTAGAAATGCCTGAGTTTTTCCTATATGTGTGGTCATCACAAGATTGAATCATTCGGTTTTAAACGCCACAAAAACGCTTATACTATGTCCCAAATGTGCCACGTCTAACTTTCAGTTGCACATCCGGTATTCTGGTATTCCAGTGTATGAAAATTACGGCATATCCTCAACTTCAGCTACCAGATTTATTCCCAGCAATACTAATGCACTTATTGAAATGGAATCCAGACTACATATGACGCTGGTACACAGAGTCAATAAAAAACTGTGGATAATCCACATGCGTTGCACTGCTGTTTAATTGTCTACAATACGGTGACATAAGAATCTATGACGCCTGCAAGTTCATCAATATAAATTGCACTTGTCAATGCATTGCCACTGACGTAAATGCATGCTGTAGATTAAACCCAAAGAGAAAAAAATTCTAACATTCCACGTTGCATCAATCACGCTGAATTGAAAGAGAGCTCAAGAATTGAACACATCCAATTATAACTGGCTCACGGAACAAAGACCCCTTAGAACTTTCGACACCGCTTCCGTCATTTGTGTTCGTTGGAGCCATCCACGGTATAAAAATACGTAGAGACTAACCGATCGGTTTGAGAAACATTCGCTGTGAAAATTTTGAAGGTACACCCAAATAATCTGAAAGCATTTCTTGTCTGTCAGGACTATCCGATTTCGCGTATCGATGTCATTAAATAATATTTTACGGAAAGATCGCCATTATATGTAACACCCAGTAAAATGTGCCTAAATTTCACCATATGCAGCTCCAATGGAATGAGTTTTTCAAAAATATCTTCGGATTATTATTTTCTATACAAGCATCTGACACCCATTCGCACGCCTGTGTCGCCGTTAATGCTCGGAACTAGTTGATGGCGTTCTTTTCATCCTACTGAAGAACATACTGAAGACAAGCTCTTCTTCGAGGAGCCAAATGTATTGACTATTTTTGTAAAAATGCCCCTCCACCATATTCCTAATTATGGAGGGGTTGAATTACTAGTAAACTAAATTTTGGCTTGCATGTACCTATTCCATTGGTGTTCAACATGAACAACACACTGTCTTGGAAACTGCGCCTGATTTTTTTCGAAAAGATTCAAATTTGAACTTCAAACAACAAAAGCCGTTCGTAACTGCAGCCATTTGAGACTGCTTCGAAGATTGGCTTTCTGGTTAGTTTGCCCGTAATAACATCGCCGCCTGAAACGGTCGAAGTGATGCATGAAATCCAGGTTGATGTTCACAGCTGAGAAGCATTTTCGGTGCGGTCCCAAGAGTTATCAGTTTTGTATTGATACCATTATACGCTTTGCGTTCATTATCTGGCCGTAAAATTTTACGTTTTGATTCGCAACTTCCCGCCTCCCGTTTTCTTGGTCCACGGTTGCAGTAGAATGCCTTGTGAGTAGGTTTGTTGTTTACATTAACTTCTGTTCCACGTCCCGATGGAAATGTTGTTGGCAAAACACAAAGGCCAGTCTAGGAAAGGGAAGATTAATAAGACAGAAGTTCCTGCAAAACCTAGTCACGTTATCCTTTTGACGGGTTATGTTCTACTCGGCAATGCTCAGACAAATCTTTGTACTGACAAGCAGACAATGACAGCCCACTGCAACAGCAGTTTCTTATTTATTGTTTTTTGTTCCATCAAGTGATGCAAGTTTTTAGCTCATTCGATCGTCTAAGCCGCTTGAAATCCCTTCAAAAATATCCGAAGGATAATTGCAACGAGATATGAATCTACAGCTCAGCGTTAAAGTTTTGAGATATATTTCTAGAAACGTTTCCTGCCTTAATTTTCAGAACTTTTAGAATGCATCGAAGGCAGTCTGAAGACTGCCTTTTACCACTCACTGCCAACGACGCAAATTCTCACACAATAATAAAACCTGAGCTACTGTCCGGAAAAAAGTGCTAACCGTTGAATTAATTGCCACGATTGTCCGATAAGGTGCCTTTTATTTTCCGAGGCTCTGCGTATCTTTGTATGTCGTGTTGACCAGTGTAGCTTTCGTCATAGCTGCATTTTATGGCTCAGTGCGGTATTGTCCAGGCTGTTTAGGAGTGAATTCTATTTGTTGTTTGGGTAAGTGACGGATAACACCGCCAAATTAATAGTCATGATGCACAGTGACCCATATAAGAGATCTTCCGTAAACAAGCAATCGGCGGTATACTAGAACATGTGTATATCATGGAATTTTATTTGAAAATTTAGTATAAAGCCATGTTAATTATTAGCTTACGCAAATATGTCAACCCTTACATTTGCGATTTACCTAGGATTTTACGTTGCCTAAGTGCTGATTTCAGGTTGCATGTTTACTCCTATTGCTTGGATTGCTGGTTTGAAAACAGTTTTCTTAAATCAATATCCTGCTGAGTATAGTATTTTCCGCTCGCAGTGGTGCGAAAACAGACTCGATTTTTCTCTATAGACAGGCTGAATTCTTTTTCCAGTACTGTTCTTATATGAACCATTTCCCCCGTCCTCTTATTCAAGATGGCAATCTTTACAGGTTGCCCAAACTGATTTGTGTTGTTCCTTGTCTTAAGACATAGGAACAAATGACGGTTCCTCTTATGTCCTTACATTCCTAAGCAAAATTTCTTCCTGTATAAAGTTGACTCAAAAGCGCTCAGCCGATCTGAACCAACGGGTTGATTTATTTGTCCCTTATAAACTTGTCTCCAATTCTTGAAATCAATTTGCTCGATGTAGCCATCAGTTGACAGCTAACAAGTTTCACTTTGCGCATGCCGGCTGTTATTAGGCTAAGATCCCAAATTGATGAACCTTCATGTTTTCGCTATCATGTTTTTGGGGAATACACAGCAGGACTTACGAGACTAAGATTAGAAGATTTATCGAGTTAAATTGAATATATAAACAGGATGCCGTGAAAAATTTCCCGATGTTATAGGCGTGATTGAAAAGTTGAGTGCCCACTGATTAGGTGTTAAAACCTTGGACGTCTGAACGCTCCCACACGAACTCAGCCGCTGGAATCATGGTATCCGAACAGAAAGCAGTTGCGTCTGATGTAGCCAGAAATTTATTTCTAACCAAAGGTAGTAGAGTAGCAAGCGGCTAAGCAAGCAACCACTGTGCCATTTATCTAAAATGAATTATGCCGTCAGATCTCCCCGCATAAACGCCACGTTGTAAATCCAATATATTTTGCTTATAAAGAGCAAAATAGTGAGTAAACTGCTTTGAAAATGGACCGCCAAAGTATTCTTGAGATGTGAGGGCTGAGCAGTTGGGAGCTACGATTTCAGTGAAGCCTCCATAATTTATAATACAAACTATGGGTCAGGGTTTCGGTGAATGGATCATCTTTAAATGAAGACACGCATAAACACTTTGATTAGCCAATGATTTTCTCAGTTGTTGTATCCATATATTTCGAAATTAGCATATTCAGATAGGCATTTTTAAGAGCCAGTTGGATTCGGTGTATGTCAGACAAAATTTTTCTTGATCAATTAGTGGGACAAATTAATCTTCTCAGCTTCCAGGTAAACGTCCATGATGTTTCCACCCATGTCAGTTTTCGCTGAAAGTGGCATATATTCGGGCGCATGAACTATCTTTTTGCTTTGTCGCAAATGGAATCGGTGAATGCATCCCTCTGAGATGCTTAAAACTATCCCCATTTATTCGGGAACTCGAGTTGTATTTTCAACTTATTTATGTCTGGGTGGAGGTTTTGGCTTTCATAACAATCGGTCGCAAGCTAAACACCTTTCCTGAATTGCGCACGGAATTTCTCGTATCCCCAGGCCACTGAAAAAATATAGAATTTTTCAGTTAGATCACCCTCGTTTATGGTTTATTCATAGCAAATCGTTTAATCCTTCGACAAGTGTTACGCAAGATATGAAGGTGTTCAAACAATGGCACTGTAGTTAAGAAAACAGTCAACAACAACGAATCAGATGCACTTCGGCCGGTTCCAAGCAACTCTGCTTCTGGTTGCTTCGGACTTAGCGATGAATGCACCAATTGTTTATTACACCTCACACAATGCGGAATGTAGTCATTAAAATTCTTTAGTCCCGTAACCCTCGCAAGCTTATTTCTCACTATTACTCACTACCGTAACACGGAAACTCATGCTGGTAGAGATGAATTGCTTCAGATATTATATTAAGCCAAGCGGGGACTCACTTTTCATATCAACTGTTGAATATGAACACACGATGTAAGACAAAAGTTGAGACAGCAAAGGTATACGAGCAAGTGAAAACAGGCTAATGTGTTCCGCGATACATAACAATATAGAAACAAACATCTAGGGTTTTATGTTGTTAATCAAATGTTTTTTCCATTCAACACAGAATATTGAACTGCTGAACTCAATACTATCAGTCTGACAGATTCCCAAAACGACGATCAAGTTCAGCTTTCTAGATTAGGACATATTAGTTTTGACGCGTGCAGAATTAACGTGAAAGTTTGTTGACACCAGACTAATCTCATGTACTAACATTTAACCATGTACAACAAAGTGGGTCGTATTATCTGAGATCGGAAATTCAATCAGAGTCACAGAATCTGCGTGAATGGCCGTTGGATATACTCTTAGAATGACGCCGTCGCCACCTAACTGATTGGGTGATGAGAAACAAGGGACTTTGGTTGGATAATCTCAAAAGGCAACTTGAGTTCGCCAGTCCTGATATGTAGTGCATGATCAGTAGTCTAGTCGTGCACCCCTGTGGCAATAATGAAACCTGGTTCAAATGAGGCTGTCAGATGTGTAACCAGATTTTATGGGTAGTTCATGAACAAAATGACTTCTGTGAAGCTAGGAAGTCGTATGGCTCTCATCCGTTAAGTCAAATTCACTTCGTCTGACAGACCTAACGGGCCTTATTCTCAGAATTCAAATTCAGACTACACACGTTAAGTGTTGTGCAAGCTGATTTGCCCGATAAGCCTCTGAAATTCCACAAGCACAACACGCAGTTTGGATGACGACTTGTGAATAGTGAAAGGAGCCAAGCTTACAACAACTGATGCTCTCTGCTCGAGGGTGCTCACATGCCAAAGAGAGAAACGCTGGATTTCGACGCAATCAGCCAATTTACTGGAAGTCATGACATTTATACCACCTAAAAAACGATGGAGCGCGCAGATCATTTAAATGCCAAACACCAAGAGAATAATTCGTGACACAGATCGTTTAGGGGTCGCGAACGCCAGAGGCCTGCGGAAATCTTCTGTGACAATCTACAATCTTATCTTGTTAGAGATAATTCGCAGGGTGAATGTTAGTAGACTAATCACTTCAGAGGATGTAACGTCACTTTATCCCCAAGAATATCATCTTGGAATATTGGAAGACACATTTTAGGAGCAGTTCAGCCAGCATCTACCTACGAATCCTCTGGGAGGACACAAGGGGAGCAAAAGACTAAGGGTGAATTATCAGTACCAATCCATTACCGTCTGAATATGTCCATTACGCAATTTCATTGCAGCATCATACCTCGTTTATATCTTTTTTATCCAAAGAAGATAAAAATCCCTTCTCGTTTATTGTCATGAATTAACTCCGAAAAATTAAGAGTGCTGAAATAACGCCAAATAAAGCTCCAACGGTGCTTCCCGTATTCGAAAATACCAAAATACTTTTGAAAAGCCTTCCCGGCCTCACTCAAAGAATATGGCTTCCAAGATGCCCCCTGAGATTTTTTGAGAAGGTCGATCGGCAATCGGGAGAACGAGCTTCACCAAAAGGAAGATGTTTTACGCTCTGATTAGGGGTGAGCCACCCTGATCGCTAATTTACAAAAACTGGCAGAGCTGCCCCCCAACCTACGACAGCCAAAGACGGTCATCTTGCATGATCTGAGATCTGCTTTGGACTACTCAGATCAAAAGATACTGTGATGATATGTGGCATCAGAGCGCTTTTCTCCAAAGTTAGTCTCTGAGAATGCCATTGTATGCCCACTTCCGTAGATATGAACGTGTCCACGGCAAATTATGTATGGTCACTGCATCCAGTGGTCGAAAGAATGCTGTGCTCTGTCAAAATTTGTTTTCAACCACGTAAATCATGTTTTGCCTAAGCCTCCTCCACCTGTTTTCAAGAACTGGGAGCTGAAAACGCTCTTGAGATGTCCGTTCAGAGACATCTGATAGGCCGACAACATTACCCTGTTGATTTATTCCCTTTAGAAATGCAAACAACTTTGAAAATCACAAATTACTGCGATACGAACTTCTGTATAGGCTTCGCAATTGTGGAGTACAAAGCGCAAGGCTGCGTGGAATCAAATTCCAGTCAAACCAACAATGTGGTAGATGGGTTTGCCTGTACCGAAAACTACCTGGGTTACATGAGACCGAAGGATGGAATCACTTCCTAACTTTGAAAGTTCAAGATAGCGCGTGCAAAATGTTGACATCTTTGGCGCCGATGTGACGTCAACCTAAATGTCTACGACGGAATGGGCTGTGTCTCACTTGCGAATCAGAATCTTGGCGGCCGGTTGCGGAAGATCTGAAAATTTACATTGGACCAACGTTGCTCCGGAGCCTCGTATATCTTGGATAGTGCAACAGTTAAGTAACACCAAAGTGCGTCAGAATGTTTTTTGGATTGTTTCCGCTCCCTCGGTAGAGCAGTTGGTAGCAGTCTCAAGGTTAAGCATTTTACGTAATGTACTTAGTACCCCAAAAGACAGTTCGCCTCATAGACAGCAGCCACTGGTCCTCTTGCGTAAGAATATTTGCCTTCGTTGCTTGGCTATTACTCCCGGAAACATTGGAAAAACAAATATTGCTGGCATCATTGCACGGATTGGAACTTCGCTTCCTTTATTCTTCTTCCCCCTGGTGAATGCTGTAACGGCCCCGCTGTACTAGCACGGTTCGTGAACCAACGTGAGACGGTTTTGAGCCAAACATTTTGCTCTGAGAATTCCAAAGAGGTTCGAAAGTTGTGTTGTGCCAAAAACTTCCACCATTTCGGTGAGAGCCCTCTCACTTGAATAAAGGAGAACAACTGGTCGACTGATATTCACCATCACGATTGCATTAGGCATTCTAGATTACTATAGGCGCGTAAAAGCTAGTGCTCATAGCAAACAAATAGTGTACTTCCACTGTTTTTTCAGTCTCAAATCTATTCATGAATTAAACCAGCCTCTGCGACAAAACAGTGCAGCTACAATTTGATAATATTTGGTAATTTTAGTAATTTTCCGTGCATAAAAATTTTTCTTCAAAAAGGTTGTACTTACAAAAGTCGCGGACTGCAAGGATAAGTTTGTTGAGGCCATTGAATTTCTGTATGTTCTACTCAGAAACGTTTTTTTAAATGAGTCCGTTTATTTTGCTCCATGATTCTCTTAAGTGAAACCATATCAAAAAGAATTCGGCAACCTCCGAACGCTGTGATCTACCGGAAAAATGTCTACACTGGTGTGAAAAGTACTTTATAGAAAGACAGAATTTTGGACGCACAGATTTTTGCTTGACTTTGCTGAAAATCCATATTGCGATTCATTCTTCCATTAGGCAATTTTTCTTTCATACGTGCATTTGCCTGGCTAGACCGTATCAAAATCATTTAACGGTAAAACGTGGAACAGGTACTGCTTTAGCTTAATTTGTGTTGTCTTATGATTCAATGATCAACACCCGTGTAATCCAATCAGACTTGTGTTACGGGAGCCATATTTGGCAGCCACGGAGGCGTGGGTGAAAAGAGGTTCACAACTTTTCAAAAGACAATTTTAAAGACCTGATAATAATTGTCTTCTGGACAGTCGTCTGGAGAGCTGCAGTAGATTATATCAGATGTTTATGCTTGTTCACTTGATATTCACCCTTAAACACAAGGTAGACACGGGCAACGTTATGACTTTCAGTTGCCATAATACGTCAACACCATGCCTAACCGGTAATTACCTGGTTCCAGGTCACACTGATCTACGGCCTGGAGCCTGAAGGTTTTGTTGCTCACAATCATTCTCACTTTTGATCTCCTACGTAGAGATTTGCAAAGACATCTATTGATTCATCTCAAGGCGCAATGTCCTGTTTCACAATATATCATTAAAGGTGGCGACAAATGTGTGCCAAAAAAATGAAAACAAGTGTTACCGGGGTTAAAAGTAAAAATGGCTTCGAAAAGTAACCAATTTTTATATTTAGATTCTATATATTTATTTATAACGGCTTTGCAAAGAATGCCGCACAAAGTCACTGAAATGAACCTAAAAGGAGTTACACAATGGTCGCCAAAATATAGCAAAACGTAGCTGTTTAAGCCACTTATAATGCCATAAATCGTGGAAAAGTAGTCCAGCTTGACTCCATCATTTTATCATCATAATACCAGAGACCAGAATACATTAAAAAATGAGCCAAACACTTTTTTCATCCGCATTCCTGTATCAGTTTTAGGAACCCAGTATTTTTCATTATATCGTTTATCCACTCGTAGTCTGAATACTATATATATACATATATATACATATACATATATACAATCCCCATACACTTACAAACAAACGTACAAATAGTAGGTAAAATATCACATGAAAAATTCGTGTCCAATCAACTCGTAATAAATGTGGCAAAGAAACCGATTCCCATCGGCATGACAAAGCTACCTCCTTCCAATGCCTGTCTTGCGATCACTTTGCAGCAGCCAATTTGCTTAAATTCATTTTAACCCTCCCGTAAAAACCAAATCTCAACGTAACAACTGCAAACTCGTTAGAATTGAAATGCTGAGGGTAAACGCCGTAGAGCAGATATATATTCTTTGGTTCCATTTTGGAATAAGTTGCCACGATATCGTGAGAAGCTGCAGTAATGAATACTCAAAGGTGCTGAGTAATCATGTGAATGCCTTCAGTAGATATATCAAGCGTTATTTAAACAAAAACTTCATGTGATAGTTCACCCAATGTATCAAGAAAAGGCTGCCAAATATTGTGCCCAAACAGATATTTAAGAGTTATGTGCAAAATTACCATCAGATATTAGCTGACTTTCTGCACATAACGAATCCAAACATTTTGAAGAGATTCCCAAAATATACTTTATGCTCTGCCAAAGCATCTCACGGTTCAATTTCTATCGGTTTTGAGTGCAAACGCTGACCATTAATGTAAAAATATGCACTTACTTGCTCCAATGCCTTGAAAACGGAAACAGTGGAATATCTTAGAGGATCTGCTAATTGATTTGAGTGACCTTACTCACTGACCTATGACAGACTAGATCTGATCATGCGGCCACAAGCTGTTTCTATATTAGTGCCCCAAAAGTCTAGTACATTGCCCAAATGTCACTGCAGTAGCCTGGTTGCCACAAAGGCCTGCAGAGTCTTTCAAAACTTGTAAGGCAACATCATGTTAAAAAACCAGAAGCAACCACACACAGCGCTATCGTTTGCAAGGTCAACTGTCTCAACGACAAACTGAATGTGGTGATAGTACTTGTCTGTCAGTCACAATACTTAAGTATAACCTAGAATTCTTAAGATCAAATTAGGTTAAAAACTCGTGCACAATCTTAAGTGCACCTCAGTCTTTTTCAATTGTCATGTTCCTCGTATTTTATCGACAGTTGCCCGTCTTACAGATGTAATCTGTCAGATTATAGAAAATTAATAGTGACAGTCATTAATTCACTAATGAATTCGTTAAAGCAAACCCACTGTCCACAGAAAACGGGCAGCTTTAGGTGGGGAAACACCTACAAAAAAATTAGTTCAAAATGTCTGCAGCAGCAGTTGTTCAGATGGAGAGAAATCGCTTACACTTTTGTTCATCTACGAATATCAGTAAAAGTTATGGGAAAATGTATAAGTTTGCCATAATAAATACAACTTTTCAACTCAAAAGACGCCTAATAAACAAATGCTATAAGCCGCAAAGCATCAAAACTATGGTTATTTGTTGATTTCTTCACCTACCTAAACATGACAATTACTGAAACAACGATGAATTTAACTTTTTCTGCGTCAACACCACCTGCATGGATGTAATACTCGCTGGCACACCTGCCTTCATACGCTTAGTGACTGTTTTTGCATTCTTCCAGCTTTTTGAAATAATATTACATGCCCTGATGCGGTTATACCAAGTTCTTGAAACCAGATTCTCCTAGTTGAGTTCAAACATATGAAGCCCTGCATCAATTCCGCATTCTTCACCAAGTTAGTGTTTATGAAAAACATCTTCGGCAAATGCTTAATTGTTTCCCTTATTCAATATGAAATTTGAAAACGGAACATTTGGAGTGAAATCATATTGACAGTTAATCTATGATTATGTAATATAAAACGGAACTAGTGGGGTTAGCGAACTAATTATACGCCACGAAATTTAACCCTGTCCGTTGGAACAAAGTGATCAGTACCGCATGTTTTAATCAGGTTAGGGGTTCAATTAAACCGGTCTTGACGTTTTCTTGGGGTAGAAGCATATGGATGTATGTAACTAATAATATTCATAAACGCGACTTATTTTGCACAAAGTTTAAGCTTGTGCATTTCTGAAACTATTCGACTTGTCTACATATCACAAATCTAATTGGATGCGTATCAGTTTGTTAACCTGATTGTTGTTGAAATAATTATGAATGTGACAGAATAATCATTAACCCAAAGGGGAAAACAAGAATATGCGTTTGAAACCCACGTACACTACAAGACGCATGGCTTTTTCCTGATATTTCCCACCAAAAATTTGTGAACGGTTGACATCCAGGGACACCAACGCTTGCTAACACAAAGCCAACGAAAATTTATTTTGACTTACCGTCATATACAACTGCACACGAAGGTGGGAATCCGTTTTTGAAAGGCAATATACTAAGCATTATTCCCAAATGCCTCCTGCTGTTCCGCCGATTGTTCAGAACAAAATTCATTATAGATCAACTCTCATTGAGAAACAGGGCGAAGAAAGCGAACAGCCTGTACGGAGAATCGCGATCTTGCGCGAGGTGTGTGAACCGAAGGATAACATATTGACTTATGAAAACGAAAGGTAAATAAACCAACACCATCATTGCGAATCCCTTGGTAAAAAGCGTATTATTCGCTCTCAAAAGAGTTACTTCTTGTAGGAAAGGTTAAATTTTTGATGTCAATGCATTTTCAGGCCCGAAAAAGAGCGTTACCTCGGTCTGATGTTATAATATTAAGTCCAGAAAATGCTTTAGAAAATGAAACTTCAGTAAACTGAAAATTTAAGCAGAACCAGGCCAAAAACATTTAAGCAAGGCAAAATTTCCCAAGATCCGCAATAAATGGTATACGAAGAAAGGCAAGTCCAAACTGACTGACTCTGTGTCACGATCAAATGTCCGGATTCTGTGATTAAACCTTACTGTCATCTTCAACTCACTAGCTGATGTATTTCTCGCATATACGCACTGATAAAATTCTCACAGGAATGAGCTTATCCAGATATATTCTTTAAAACAGCACTTCGGCTATTTATGCTATTGGTCACCGGATGAAACTCCCTCATTGACTCAAACCTATGCAGCCACCGTTTTCAGTGTTTTTTGAATTCCAAAGGTTATCCGTATGCCCACATTTTATTATTAGATCAATATGCTCATTAACAGATTGCATCCCGTTAAACACGTTGTCTCTGAAACTCTAATGTTAAATTTCCTGCTCTTCATGTTGATTCCAAACAGCTAACTTCCGGTGCACTTTTGCGTCTCACGGTTTACTGATCCACACTGTAGATTGCCAAAGAAATGGAGTTGCATTGATTTTTTCATTCGGTTATACAGTACCTGATGGTTGAACCAAATTACCAAACAACCGTCGGTTCCTAAGCGTTACGGTATTATTATTCAATAGCTCATTCTGTAGGAGAGTGACCAACCTTCAGTCCTTAAACTCTTTTGGCATTTCACCCAGCTTTGATCGGAGAAGCCAATAACACGTTTTCGTTCCTTGATGTTATGTAAACGCGGCGGCAACACACATAAAACAGGAAGGAAAAGCTTGCAGGGCACACAACGGAAATTTAAGTTTACTAGTTCGTGTGATTATTTATGGTTGAGCTGTGTTGCTTGTGTAACTTGAATCGATGGCATTCTTGATGTCAAAATTTAGCTGATCCGAAAAATTCTGAAGCGATGGTTACTAGCGAAGTCAACCTGTTCAAAACGATTTGTTCGACACCAGCAATTCCACCAAGGCCGTCCGACAAAGAAAATTGGAAACCACCAAGCCAATGATCGACTGCTGCTTGTGCCTCACAGGAAGTATTAGATCGCCTTGGCACAATACTCTAAAACAAACAATATATTTTGGTAATGCCCTTGGTTTCGATCCAGTATGAAGCTTCCGCTGTCTATGCCGGTTGATTTTGACCTTCACAACCGTATCTCCAAAAAAGGGCATTTGTGGGAGCGTACTTTTACACGCACTTTAGTTTTGAGCTAACCCCTCCGGAAATTATACACAGATTAAATCTAAACTCCTCATTGCAGTCATAATCACCAGGTTTATATGACACCTTGGCAGTCTTCTGCAGACTCATTCCTTCTGGACTCACTAGGTAGGTGTGCTCTAGGAAACATTCCCTAGATTACTGATTTACGTAGCTGTGCATAAATGGTAGTAAACACTGTTGGCAAGCGATTTGGGTAAACTTGGGTGGAAGCTCACGTTTATACTATTCGTCAGATATACATCAAAATAAGTCGTCGTGTATGTTGACCTGGAAAATAGTATGTGAATTGGTCAGCCTTATCAATGGACATTAGATGGATGAAAAATCTGGCCTTTTAAAAGCTTTTAAAACCGTGGGGCTCATGATATAGGCCTATTATTCCGAAGTTTATTACACTTCTGACGTTTTTGCGAAATTAATCCTGGTCCCATAATCACGTCAAACTGATTTACTATGTTAATTCATTTCAAACTACGCACGAATATTGTACAAGTATGTAATAAACATGCACTAGCCTTGGGAACTTTGCCCACCTGAATAACCCTAAGATGGGTCGAACCGATATTAGCCTGAAAAAATTATTCTTAATACTTTGCTACACGTTGAGGCGATCAATTTGGTTTCAGACGGTTTAAAATTTTCCCGTCGGTTAAAAGCACAAATGTGTGTTTGCATGGCGTCTTTTCTAGCAACATAACTCAGAGTACCACTCATCCTCTGATCGTCTGATGCGCAACATTTGGTCAGATTTGGATTGGCTGTTATTTGAAAAAGCGCCCTGATGTAAGCTTCACGCATTCTGTGGGGAATCAACAACTTTGAGCTATCCATAGAGGTGTGAGGCGTTTGTACACTTAGTCCGACAGTCACAACTTTTTGCAGCGTGACATAAGGTGGAACTGGTTCAAATGCCAAATGCATCCAGCCTGCACGAAGTAGAATTAAACTGTTAGCAGGGCCAAGAATGGTCCTAAAGAATTATCGAGCACATGGCTCAGGAGATCACAAGTGCCCTAATACCAAGAAAACCTATATCAGTAAAATGGTGAGAACTGTTCATTAAACCGGCAGTGTTCATACGCGTCCATTGACAAACCCAGTTGCTACAAGGATAAGATGCATAGCATCTGAAATGTAACCATATTCCGGGAGCCAGACCAAAATGCGCGTTCTACGGATTGGGATGACAAATTCTATTGAGCCGCGTAATATTTTTCTAACGAAATGTTCCCGCATTTCCCACCTGAATATTTTTATTGTATCATAAGAATTCCGAAAGAAATCTCTGTATCTCATCGTAAATTGAACAAAATGCTCACTGCAATTTCTCTACAGACTCATTCAGTGCCTTCACGTGCCCTCTTCCAGTCCTGAAATATTGTATAAGGCAACGTCTCCCGAGAATGTCATCCAGCTAATTCAGCAGAAAACTCATTCAGACTGGTAGGTTACCAAATCTCATTGTGAGCATTTAAAGCGCTTGTCCACCTTTTCGAAGAAACCATGCACTATTCAGCATCTCTGCTGCGAAGTTTAACTGGAAAGCTAACAAGAATCAAGTACTTATTATTATATATGACGATACTTTTCTTAAGATAATTATAAAGCCAAATATTATAAAGTATTACTAAGCGACTGTTCTGAACGGACGCGGACGACTCCAAATACTTGGACATTTTGGACAGGCGAATCTTTCTAGATATAACGGCTAGAATAAGAATTTTCTTATTACTTCCATATTGTAATTTTTCGGAGTTACGTAAAAATGTGTGCTTGTAGAGCTTTTAAGGACTGGGAATGGCAACAAAACAGAGGTCCGTTCTGGAAACTAACAGTGGGGGCCGCTTCAACTTTGTGAAACAGAATTCTTGTGATGGATAAAATGGTTGCAATGTAGTTTTTTGCCTTATATGGATGTACCAAAACATCAACTATAAGTTCATTTTAACCGAAGTTGAAGACTAGACGTCACACGTGTTTTTCCGTTCACGTTGCCTGTTCCCGGACGTTGCATTTTAAAGTTGACCAAATGCCTTCTTGTTTCCTAACACACTTTCTGGTGGTCACCAACATTATTTGAGGATAAAATGCTACGGCCACTCTGCAGGACGACGGAACCAAGTGGCCGACTAATTTTGATAGAACACATCATTGGGCGTCTTGATGATAGCCGCTGGATTGAATAAGGCGATTGCAATTACGCTAATTGACTTGCCCATCAAGTAACAACAACCGATTTGATCGAAGACGCGTGAGCACTTTCGCAAAACCCACACAGAGAGATTTCGTAACAAGTGAACGAAAATAAGAAATGACTGGCCAACTGGAGACAAGCGAAGCTAGGTAAGGCCGAAAGAAAATAATAATTATATTATTTTGCGTTTGATTAGGACAACGGGGGTCTCTGACCAAGAACTTTGGGAGTCAGCAATTCTCACGATGAAGAAGAATAGCTTCCTTTCAGATCTTTTAACAGAACACTTCCAGGATTTGATTAATATTACGTATTCACGCCAGTTGCTACCTGTAGCATGTTTACAGTATGTATTTACAACATACCCTATCGCTAATGGGGAATGATCATCCTACCTACACTGGATATTCATCGAAAACAAAACTGAACGCCCCTAGAAATTTGCGCCCTCTGATTTGTGGACGCTCTTGCAAGAGAAGTAAATAGCTCAAAACTGTGCTTTGTTAAACTTCGCTCCAGGTTGTTATACTACAATCACCTCATTATGGTCGCGTTTTTGCATAGTGTGCTTGTGTCACTCAACTCTAATCCTTTGGACTGCAGGGTATTTATTATTAAGCAACAACGTTTTAAAATAAAACTCACGGTCATGTAACACTGCATTGAAACAATGACAGAAAAAAAGTGAACATTTTGTATTCTTTTTCGAAAATCCGTCTTTTCTGTCAGATGTGTTATAAACTAACTATGACATTAGTAAAAACTGTCAAAGATACTAAAAATTAATAAAAATGATGGTTCTCTTTCTTTTTTTGGATATGCAACCACATGCAAGAAAGTTATTTTTGTGTGGAGGGGGCTTTCCCTTTGCCAGATAATAACACACAAACGTGTTCTGTTCTGGAGCGTACTGCATTACAAAACACTGTGCATACGCTGTTTTCCGATCATTTGAAAATCGTCCAATCAAACAATATTATCGTTCTTCTTGAGACTCAGTGAACACCCTAACTGGGCATATTATATTCGGATGAATTGGTTAACTGCTTCTGATCGATGGTCATCAAATTTTGCAAGCATAGTTGCTTTTTACCGAATGGCATAACTTACCGCCCAGCACGGCTGATTCAACATAAGGTCAACCGGTAATTCAGGATTACACAAAATCGGATCGAAAGACGTTGTTTGCGCTCACAAAGAAAGCTTGATAGAATTTGACACTGATGATTCAACATTTTTGTCACAGGCAACTTGAACAATTTCGCAAAATCCACTTTATTTTGCATAGTTTAGCAACAAGATTGGTTGTAAGAAAAACAATGTAGTTGAAACCAAGAAAAGAGAAATGCCGTTGTGTACCTATAAGAATTTCTAGAAACGAGGTGGGATGTTATGTCTAAAAGTTTGGAAAGAATGTCTCCATATGGATACAGATGATCACTATATCAGGAGATCAATAAGCTCTCTCAGTTAGAGTGTTTCTTCCAAATGTATCTAATTTAATTTAGAACAAAAGAAATGCATTGATAAATTTAGCCGCTTACCACATACTAAAATTTTGGGGCTGGAATTACCTCTTCTGTTCAGACGTGCTTTTCTAAGAATTTTGAACCCGGTAGCTATCCTCTGCACTCTTCTTTCTCACGACCATACCCAGTAAATGGACTGAGTTGTGCTTTCCTGCCCATACAGCTTATTCCCGGAATGACAGCTAGTTTGTTTGACAGCATGTTTGCGAGCATGAGTAACGTTTGTTGGAGAATATGCAAACGCGACCTTTATCACTGATGCAATGTGAAAGAATGTTTTGTCCTTGAAAACATTTTTACTAAAAGTGGATACTGCAACTATTTTCGTCACCAAGCAATGGATTTTTTATATGGCGCATCGACCAAAGTCCAGTGTATTGTAAATTTACTCAATCCTGTAAATGCACACAAGTGAATGTATTTCGACCTCATTGCCCTAGAGTAAAAGGCGAAACAACGGGGGCTCCTACGGCACTGAGCATTCTGGCAAGTACTCACATGTGTAGAAACATCAATGAGCAAGTCATCCCTAGATATTCTTCTATTTTTTGAAACAATTATAATTATCTTTTTTGCTAGAAATACCAAATCGGAACGGAAATACAAAACCATGCAACAAATTGAGCGATGGATCTGAAGAGAGCATAATTTTTCAACAGCATGTTGGTCTCGATCATCTGCTGTAAATTCATTCGTGGATGACATAGTGTAACCTAACTCACGGTAGTTCCAATTTTTGTGTACAATTTAGAGATGGTGTACAACATGTTAACTACAAACAGCCTTCCTCTGTTTGTTATTTCTCTATCTGGATTGTCTGGGGTTATAAACTACCGAGTTGTTGAGTAACCAGTTATACCAGTATTGACAACCACGGTAGCTATTAAGTCATCCTTCGTCTTATATATACATTCCAATAAGTTTCAAATGGAGTCACGAAATTTATCATTTGGTGGTGTATTACTTGTTTGTTTGTGGTACATCTAGACCGTGTGAAAAAGTCCAGATCTTTCCCAAACGAACATGGCAAAATCTAACTTGGGTTACCACTAAACTACTCGCTCAGGGAATCTAACAGATACATACATATATAAATTTGACAGGTCGTGCTTTTCCCACGAAAATAAGCTGCCAATAACCAGATAATAACATCAAACTTAGCCAAAAACCCGCTGAATGTTGCGTTTTGAACAATTATCAGCAAACTGCCGAATTAATGAACATGTAGTCACAAACTTTTTTCCGGATAACGAAAACAACACAAAATGGTTAACGAGTATTTTTCCAGTTGTTTCACCAACCATCACATGAAATTTAATAGTCTGACAAACGACATTTAGCTGCACAAAATAAATGTTGCTGGATCAGAGGCTAAGTTGGTGGGGTTGGGACGAAACGTCATCATTTTCAACAGCCTAACAAGCTTCTTAAACTTCTTCTGGATGCCTAACTTTATTTTGTAAGAGCTGTGTTTAATGCGATCCTTAACTAATTCTTTTCAATTTATTTGGCACATGGTGACCCGAAATAAGCGCAATTGACGGGGGACGTTTTAGTAGAGTAATATCCAATAATGTGGAGGCATTGCTGCGTTCACTTAAAGTTCTAAAACTCTTTGCTTTACAAAGAGATACAAATCATATTTGTTCGTTATGTCGGACAAGCAACAAAGTGGACAACTTCGTTTTCCTTTTTGGCTATGGGTTTACAAAACAGTAGTATCGTGAATATAAAACGCTCCCTTTTCATATGATATGGGTAAAAATGAAGACGTAGACAGTATTATGACGCACTAGGGTTAATTTGCACTGGTAAGTGACAGTGACTTCATAAACCCTGCATGCAATAAGGTGGATTCTTGGTAATATATTCGAATATAGGTAGGTCGGGTGCATTAATTGGTTATTGATCAGGAGATGTTTGATCTGCTCGCCGAGCTTGGCAATCGATTTGCAAACGTTTCGTTACCGTTCGAGAAGTCACCTTCAGTGCGCTGTTATGTGGGTAGTCCCCCTGTTCGTGCTTGCGATTATATAGTTTACAAAAGGCAACTTTTTCCGTTGTAACCTGATTGGCCATTGACAATCATCGAGCTACGATCCTGGTCGGTCCGATTATAATCTGCGTTGCGTTGTAGTGATATTTCTTGCTTCCTACGGCCACACTAATGTTGACGTTGCTATTCTGGTGTTGGCCGTAGTGTGGCCGTAGGAGCCAAAAAATAAAACCAAAAACGCAACACAGGTTATGATCAGGCAATCAAAATCCAAGCGCGATAATCACAAATGGCCAATCTGGTTACAGAGCAAAAGCTGGTCTTTGTAAACTATATAAACGCAAACCAACATTGATACTCAAGAGACCCCTCAAGAACAAAGAATGGTGAATACACGTTTGAAAATTGATTGCCAAGCTTGGCGAAGAGCTCAACAACCACCTGATCAGTTGCTAAGGTGAATTGTAGTTTTTTGTAACGACATAATGTTATTAGTTCACTTCAGCTTACATCGGCTAAGTGAAATTTTTTATCTGGTTGTTTTTCTATACAAATTGCGCGGGAAGCATGAAAAGTGGTTTACTAAATCAGCCAAAAGATTCTGACTACGAGTTGTTGATCGCCGGAGTAAATTAAAGATGAGCGGACTCCTACAATATTGCTCATCTGAGTACCAATCAATAAGATTAGCGAGCTTCGGGAATTTTCTCATCTGTGTCACCCCGAACGGTGAAAGAAAACAACATTACCGGGGCAGTGAACAATTCCAGATAATATTTCATTTTTTTGCATAATAATATTTAAAAATCACCAAACGATAGATTCCAGATGGTAGGGGCACAAGCATTAGTTACTACGGTCTCAGTTGACGGCTCCATAGAAAACTCAATATAGCGTGACCGAGATTTTTGGTGCGGACACTCGTAGATTAATCAGGATCTAATCTTATTCTTGCGGACCAAAGTCGTGGCTTCCCTGGTTACAAAAGTTGCTCCAACTCAGTTCCTTATCTCCGGATCAAAGCAGAACGTAGTAAAGAATTTTGGGAGAATGTTCGCATCAGTCGTATGGCTCACGATCAGAGGAACAAGATATGCGGCTGAATGATGTCGGCTATATGTTTTTGAGTCGCATAACGGTGCAGCTTGTGGTTGCTACTGTGCATTTAGAATCAATTTTGGAATTCGTCATATCATTTTTTGAGGTTCTTTTCAAGTCACATTTATTGGGAAATGTGAATTAAGTCCTTTTTCTGCCAGGCCGCGCCTGTGTGCAGCGAACAGAAGGAGCACTAAATTTGAACCGTAAATATAGCGAGTAAAGTTGAGGGTCCATTCATGAGTTTCGTAATTTTTGGCCTACAATTTATCAGCCACTCTGAGATTTCAGATGTCGGCTCTTCTACTACTTATTTTGTGAGGGTGTTTTTATGTCTCAGTGGGCTTCGCCATGCAGGTTTTTCAGAAAAAAGGCACTATGTCGTTGTGGACTAATGAAACCTAAACAAAAAGCTCACATTAATCCGTTCTTCGTAGCAGTTGCCCGAAAAAAGCTGTATTTCTCCAAATATTTTGTTGCTTTTAAATTTCCAAATGTTAAGGTCAGCTCGTAGCACACAGAGAAATCATTATTTTCTGTCCCGAGCTAAGCATTTGTAGTTCGGTGTGTATGCTACTGAAAAATCTCGTAAGATACTTACGTGTCATCCGGCCCGTGAACACTTGTGTACAGAAAGAGTGAGGAATAAAAACGTTAGCAGCTGTGTATTCATCCTGATTCGGCTATTTTCGAAAACGCATGCCTTTTAGAAAGCTATCCAGCTGTGTGTAAACTGAATTGCACGTGGCCACTTTTCATTATAAAACAATCTAATGGGTCACTGTGCTGTATTACACCTTTACACTTCGATCGAAACTTTTAGTTCCTTCGAACTTAGTTAATCGATAACTTAGGTGAATATCTATAGCAAGTGGCTTTTTAGAGGAGGACGTTTTTCCTGGGAATGAATTAAGTGGGGAAAACGGGGCATTTTGTTTGCATACCAAATTCTTAAATTTCCCATTTGAGAAAGTAATTTCACACTTCGTCGTCTTAATAATTTGTTCTCAGCTAAGATTGCACCACATCACCGAGAATTTTTTCTGGAAAGCAGTTCATTCACATTTCAATAGGCCTCATGAGACCCGGTTTTTCGATGGCTTCTAAATGTGTTCTACACACATTTTATTAAGCGGACTGTCGTCTTGCCTCAATTGTTTCCGTGTAATTAAGGGATTATGCTTGTAAATCTACTTGTTCCTGAATGAATTTACAGCCGACTGCAGCCATTTTGAATGTCATTTCCCAGTACGTTGTGTATCTTATTTTGATCACACATTTACCAGTCCTACAAGGCGTGCCATGGACGTCAAATGGACCAAAAATTATGGATAGAGGGCATTATCTTTTAATCATGGCCATGAAATCATTCAATGAATATATATGCGCATCAGGTTATTTTACGGCAACCCTATTAAAAAACTCTTACTTTCAGGATGAGAGATATCTGTCAGAAAACAGTACACAAAAATTGATAAAAAGCCTTGTAATTGTTGATTAATTGTATGCTCGTTCGGCTAAAACGCCCATTTGTGGTCGTTGGTACTATACTACCTGAGCTACCAACATTCTCCTCTATAGCAAACGCCCATTTGTGCCTAGCCGCCATGTCACCCAAACAAAGCTAAGGAGTCTAAATGTTACCAGGTTACCCAGGCCTGAACAAGATCTCTCAAAATGCAGAGGTTGGTTTCGAAACGCAGCCAGCATGTTCCTGCCTTAATCACTTGGCTGCATTGAGCTGGTGGGAAACAATGTTTATACTTGCTAAATACTCTGATTTCTTTTCAGACTCGCGGCCGATTGTACCTATTTGGCAAGCCTCAATATTTGACACTCCTTAAGAATAAACTAATCCGTACACTCAAAATGCAATGCTCTTGAACTTGTCTCAAAACTAATGATGGGCAGGTTATGGTATAATAATAACCTGGCAAGCAGACAAACTCTCATTTACAAAATTTATGAGGTGGTATTACTCAAGTGCTCACAAATGAGGAATAGTTTGTTGGAACCAACAATATGGAACGCTTATTTGAATGCAGCTCCTGCTCTGATTTGTGACAACAGACAGGACTTCAAGCAAAAAATGGGACAATCTATCCACTGTTTAAACAGTATTTCTTTTGGCTGGTTACTTTTGCGCTTGAATGCACACCAGTACTTTTGGAAATGCTGAGACTTTCGTGGACACAACAAGCTTCTGGAGATGGTATTGCAAGTTAGACCATATTTTGCCTGTTGTGTGACTGAACACCTTTGTGGGAGACCTTCAGTTAGTATATTGTTAGTAGTTATTTGATTTGGCATTTTGTTCCTAACATTTGGCGGGGGAGCACCATACAAATGTTAACTCTGTTGCATTTAAAGCATTATTTTTCTTTAATTTCAAGCAGTCCACAAAAAACCCGATCGATGAGTAAGATTGTCCGCTTGCTTATTTTAAGGACTTTTTCATAGTTTGTAATATATTCTGTTTTTGCTTTTTGGGACACCAAACCGATGAACGAGACAACTACTGACTCAATTATGGCTTTTGAATATATGACACGGTTGATGCGGCCAAATTAGCACGATATTTTTCACCAAGCAGTCAACTGTTTTGGGAGTCCACATTTGTGATACCTGATTCTTTTTGTTCGTAGTATATGTTGCATGTATGGATCGGTAAAGTATGTGGAATTCAGTCCTCCAGTATGAGCACCCATAAGCCGATTTTCTCTCGTTCCCACCTAGTGTAACATATGGTCGTCAATGATTTTGTTAAGGACAGTCTCTGAGTGGTGGAGAGATAAAACAAATCAACCTCAATCCGCAACTCACTACACAGGTTTGAAAGATAAATGTTTCCTTGGGCTAGTTTTAGTTCTCTGTATTAGCAGGACACCTTAACGGGAAATGAAAGAACATTTCCATGAAATGATACGGAAATGATAAAATGCCAACTGTGTGCCAGTGCTCACCTTTTAGTTTCTCTGTAAATGATTCGGAAGTTGTAGTGCATGAAGGTAACGTAGAAAAATAAATACGCGGAAGCCGCGTTGCATTTGCATTTGTGGAGCATAAGATCTGGTTTTTCACGGTCTACAGCAAAAAATCATGAGTTTCTGAATTTGCGTAAGATTTAAAAGTGCACACACACGATGGTTTCTTCTTCTTTTATTGAAAATTTCTTTTCCAAAAGTTTGTCTATTTAGTTCTACCAATAAAAAGATCTTTTGACCATTTTACCTGCACCATTTGGAAATGCATACTTGTTTGTGTCTAAAGGCCAAATTTTTTAATCATTTGGTAGTATACGCCATTTAAATATCATCCACCCTCTATGACTTTTTTCTTTTGATTTGGCTGAAATGCACAATATTTTTGTGGACCACTAACCATTTTAAAATGACCGCACCACCGAATATTTGCTTTCCCATCTTGCTGTAATCCTAGTTTGTTCATATCAACTTTATGCATTGTTTCCCATCTTAAATCAAATAACAAACATTCAGGGACCGCGGAGATTAACCCATCTTGCGTCATAACCCTGTCAACTACGTTCTTTTTTATCTCCACCCTTGCGCAAATTTTTCTATGTAAGGATGCAGCAGTGCCAAATGTCTTTTCATTTTGTCAACAAAAGAAAACTTGAGCCAATAAACTCTTTTCTCGCACATTATGATGCCCTACTGCGGTTTTGAATTGTTGCTCAACTCAGTAACACTAAAACGTTTGTCAAAACTGAACTTCTGTCAGCAAATATATCGTAGAATAATTTGGCGGACAATCACAGAAGATTGAAGACTTAGAAAAAGGTGTAGCATACCATATATATAACTCCAACTTGTTGTGGAGTGGTCCGTGACTGTGGTGTCAGCCCTTAAATCTACAGAGCAAACCCATATGTCATTCTGAACCCTATCTTGCGGCTTACAATACCTTGAGTAAGTTTGCAACTTGTGTTTTGTCCTTCGTCCTTGGAAGTTATTCGAATACCGCAATTTTCCGGAATACAGTGTCATATCAGCCCCCTTAACTGAGGTCGGGCTTATTTTCATACCTTCATCTCCTAACTTGCTATTGATGTTCTTAATTCTAAAGAAATGCAAACCGCCGAGAGAGATCGTAATATATTACGAGGCAAGTGTGTTCAGGTGGGTATAATCATCTGCGTTACCAAAACATTGTTACCAAGTATTGTATAAGTGTTTATGCAACCCTTACAAGGCAGCATCTTCACATCAGCTAGTCAGTGTTTTATAACAAAGAGGAAGATCATTTGAAAGTAGCTCTGACTATTTGATTTTGTTTCACTGCTTAAAATTGCAGCCCAAAATTTGGCACAGTGGTTATAAAGCTAAATTGGTTTTGTTGCGCACATAAGCATAATTTTCGGGGCTCGAACTGCATGCAGTAATACGCATTTTATGTTTTTATCAGGCAATTTTGTGAGTAGGAAAAGTTGCTGTTTGCTTATATAAAAAATGAAATGTCGCTGAGTTGTCATTCAACAAACTGGCGTTTTTACGCATTTCAGTTCAATAACTTCATAGCCATGGGGAACGTGAAAACCAACCAATGAGCATTAAAGTGGAATTATTACCATACTTACTTTCATTTACGGCCGCTTAACGTTTTTAAGCAGGGAGCAGATAAAATTCCGCAAAATTAGATGATCTTTCCGAATTAGGAGGAAAAATGCAATATCGAATAAAGCGCCAGTTGCGTTTCAATGAGAGCTGTTCGAGCAAGCAGTTTTCTAGAGGACATTACAGCCGGTAGTCTTGATGAGGTTTAAGGGGGCGCAAATGGACTACCATAAATTGCAAGTGGTTTTGCTCAGCAGAACTGCCCAAGAGACAATGTTATTCAGGCTAACTGTTGCATTGTCCCCAAACCCTTAATACCAATGTCCTTTCGGAAACATGTGTAGCGTAATGCGTAAGTCTTTATTTGACTCAAACGGGTGTGAGTAGGAGTACTGTGGGTAAAGAATAAGTGAGTGAGGAGTATTGTGATAAACGTGTGGAAGTCACTCGGAAATCTAAACATCGACAAAGGTACTTTACTGGCAAACCACAACGGACTCTGCTAGCCTTGGAGTATTTGTATTCCAGTACCTAGATCCGGGTAGACCAATAGAGTTTCAGAGGTATAGGTACGCGAATCTTATTTTTTTAGAACTTTTGTGTACCAGGTTTCTCACGCTGTGCGCAGTTCTTTTCGTCCGAATTTGGCATCAAATTTTTGCGAGGAATGTACAAATGTAGAAGTTTCTTCGGTTACGGAGAAACAGTTGACCGAATCTCGCAGAGGGTAGTTTGGGTCAAATGAAAGCCGTGGTCACCCGGAAAGCACCCGAATTTTGAGCGTTTCCTACTGATTCACGACAGAGTCACCACTTACAAGGTATAAATAACATTTCCTTATTTTGTATGCTTGAGATATATGTCACGGTAAGGGACAGTTTGAAACAAGAGGCTTACTTTCAATTGCCACTGAAATGATGAAAGAATGAGCCGGTAAATACAAGCAAATGTACTCCTATTTGCTGAAAGGAGGTGGTTACCTGTTGGCGAAGCACGATATTTCGAACTTATCCGACTGCACAGTTTGGTTTGATGTTGTGCCCCCCTTATAAGAGGACTTTTTCGATGCCGTGAAACGTTTGCGCGGGTAATTACCCTGCACTGTGGCAGATTACTGAACAAACCGAATGACTGGAACTATCATATTCTCATCTGAGTCCTCTATAAATGATAACGCAGAATACAGTCAGAAAGTGAGACCAAATTTTTCCATCTTTATTGTGAGTTCTGAAAACTTACACGCATTTATTGTCAACTTCAAAGACTTATTCCTCGTGTTTCAGAAATGTGCATAAATCCACGTGGTCTGGATTACTAAATCTCTACTTTTTACACCTGAAAATGACTAACAACTAAACGGTTCACTACTTCTACCCTGATGGGCCTAAACTTAAGTTCTTGCTCACTAGATGAAAGACATATCGTACTTTGGGCACTTTTTCAGCACCTTGTCCTCATACCGATAATTTAAAGCAATGCTCAACTATCCGGACTGCTTTCAACCACAAAGTGACTACCAGGTGTTGCGTTTGAGCTTCTTGTGAATGGGTAGAACTCGATACATTATGCTCCACTCAACTATCAAATCAAGATCAAGCTTACAGTCGATAATATTTGCGTGAGTTTTACCCTGTGTTTAGCAGTGTAAACGTATCTCTCGAGGCCAGTAATAGAAGAAATACTCTTGTGAGAATTGAGTGCGAAAACTTTGGAGTTGTCAAATATGTTTCTACCTAGAACACATTCCGTAGACGAAATGTCTTTACAAAAAAGGATAATTGTAACTACACAAACAAAGAATTGGCTTGAATCGAAAAATTGCGACGACGAAATTAACAATGTTATTGCGCTTTGTAATTTGAGCCTCCCGGTGCTGATTTTCTAAGACCGTTTTATCCACGTCACAAACCACTATGTTGATGCCAACTCGGTAGCACCGATCGGTAGCTAAACGCAATAGGACTTGGTTAAATGACTGTGATGAACTGTAATCCAGAATTGGTTCCATCCAGTCGTCATCTGATCACGCATTTTGCATCGTGCGATTCATTACATTTTGAGTAGCCTCGCCCGTAATT
This sequence comes from Clonorchis sinensis, assembly GCA_003604175.2. Lineage (NCBI taxonomy): Eukaryota > Metazoa > Platyhelminthes > Trematoda > Opisthorchiida > Opisthorchiidae > Clonorchis > Clonorchis sinensis. Next base: position 7,191,967 of record CM030374.1, on the reverse strand, counting down.
TCTTCGACGTAAGAATTGCAGGATTATTTTTAGCAAATTGCACACAATTTGTGGGTAGTGAAGTATTCATGTTCGGATATACGAAAGTAAAACCGGTCTATGCTGGAGTTTTCAAAAGCCAGAACTTATGCGAAAATTTAGGTTTGTCCAGTGTGCGCTTGTGGAGTGGTAATAAGTCACTCCCTGGGCAGGTAAACTATCCTGACCCCAAACCCCTCCATTGTCAGTGACGTGCACTGCTGGCAAGCGATAATGGGAGATAAATTTAGGTACAGAAGTTTTCTGTTTGGCCTAGACTCAACGAAATATCTGCGCAATACTAGAAGAGGACTATTCAAACAAGAACGCTGTGCAAGAAGATTCTGCAAAACTGGTTGCAAACTATTTCTGAGAATTTTCTGGATTTCGCGGACACAAACTATCACAAGTACAACGCATAATTTAGATGTCTCACAGTATGTTACTTAGTTATGAGTAGCCGATTAGCCATTTGATTAACGGAACTCTGATACGGTGCCTGCGAGATCGAAAATCGGTCATAATTCTGGAATCCAGTTGAGCTATTAGGCAAGTCGAAAGAACGTCGATTGATACAAACTCTCCGATATTTGCGGAATCACGGCAAATAATGGTTCATGCGTACTAAAGTTACTTTTGGAATATCTAGGTAGATCCACAAAACCCCTCATCTAATATTTACCTCCGCAAAATTGATAGGGAAGTGCTTCGTCAAAACCATAACACTTTTCTTCACTAGTGCTTTTTTGACACCCCAAACATCTCAGTTTGTCGAATGCCCTTATTTTAGTACCTTGTCCGGCAACACGACAAAAAGTTCCGCAAAATGACTGTCAAACTGACTGAAACTTTTCGCTGCATTTTTCAGTTTATGGAAGACGCAAGAACAATTGCGCAAAGAGTATATCATTTTTAGGCATCAAATCACACACATTTACGAGTTATTTACTCACACGTTTAGATACATTGAACTTTCCCTCCTTCACTCAGCTAATCGAATGGCTTAAGCGTTGTTTGTTAGTTTGTTTTCTCTCCAGCAGACAAAAAGTTCGAACTAACAAATAAGCATTTTTGGTTGATCAATTTTCCTGAGAAAGTATACTAAACGAACAAGGCTGAAAAATAATCTGATTTACGAAAAATGCGCTAGAGATGGATTGATTCAGCCAGCTCATCATTTGAAAACAAAATCGGACTCACGATTGGCATCAGCTTTTTTAAATATGGTTTATGGAAAGCGGTCATTTTCACCTTAAGCAGCGCCCATTTTTGTTATGCGAGATTTTGCTGAATATAGCTTCTTTAGTGTGGGTTCATTTGAAAGCAGTCCAGTCTTTGTCTTATCGTTTGATATCAAAATGTCTAGAGACAAGTGGTTCTGCTTCCTCGAAATAGTTGAACAACCAAAACTCTCACGCTTTTGACATGAGATGATATAAAAAATGTATTTTATCCATTTCAAACTGCTTCAAAAATGGCCTACGTACTTCCTTAGGAAGGCAATTGAATAGCAGGAAACAATCTTCCAAACTCTGGTTTACAAGTCTTTTGAATAGGGACTCCAGGAAATTCCGTGCTTGCAGTCACATTTTAAGTTATGGGCAAAGTTTGTTGGTGTTGTTCTTGAATTACTGCGAAGAATATCAGTATATTAAACAGCACACAATAGACTTTGTCCGATCTGTTTGGAAGTTGATAACGTCGTATTTTGTGGACTACGTGTATCCAGCGACCGAATTTTGTGAAGCGATCAAAGACTTCCTACAGTGATGTCAAATCTGAAAAAAATGTATTAACTTCAGAGTGTTTTTTGGCAGCCGGGCAGCTTTGCTACAGAAAGCATTGTGTATAGCATATCAGGTGTCTTAAAAAACCTTGTTAATTTCAGGAATAAAATGGACTCAACTGCTTATCCTGCCCCAGTGGTTAGGCGATGCAAGCGAATCACATTCAAACTTGGGAATTGATGGTTTCAACATTCTACCTAACATAAATCAAAATCCGAGAGAGCGGAAACAAGCCATCCGCAAATTCTGAGAAATGGCTTTGGACAGTTGCAATTTGGTAAGTCCAAGTGATTGGTGAGTGCCACCAGTTAACCTAAGGGAATGAATTTTTAAATATATTCACCTTTCTTGCCAAAGTTTTAGATGGTTGAATTGTCTGTGTCAAGCTAATTTCGTCAAGGGATGCACATTTGCGGATTAGAGGCACTGATACAAACTGAAAGGTAAAGTTCATACAATTTCACATAATTTGAGAAAATGATGCACACACACCAAGTCATCACTTGTATCATAGTGAGCATGCAATGATGTTTGATACTGCAATGTATAATATGCAATACTTACCAATAACTTTGTCTTTAAGGTTAGGAAAGAAGACACAAGTATGTGCAATGTCATTACAGGGCCATAATTTTCCACAGTTTCAGTAGTGATGTTAAACAGCTTTACGACAGAAACGTTTACGATCACCTCATACAGTTCGCCTTTAAGGTTGACTAAGGGGACCCAACGAAGCCAGATAAACAAGGTAATGGTTTAATACCGGAACAACGTATCCCACTCTACGTGTCTATTTGAACACATCACTGAATTCACAAATCGCATGCCAGATCAGGAGTTTCATATTGACGACCTGGGATGCTTCTATCAGTTCTACAACTAAGCCTACTTCCTGCATTCAACCAACTAAAGGAAACTGAATACTCTCCGGCAATAGCTCTCCATCGATCCTCCAACTGTATACCTACGTAATGTCGAGCACAAGTGGCGAAGTTTAGAACAGATTTACTATACTCGCTTTTCATTATCTCGTCTGTGCTACACGCAGCTGCATAATGTTGCAAACTATATGATCAAATATTACTTTTACCCTTACCATTGTTTCTATTATTGAAAAGGGAAAGCGTGTAGCTGAGCAGAGACTTTAGGCCATACCTCCCAAAGCATGCTAATTCCCGCAGATAAAACTGCTCAAGCCTTGCTTATTGAGCGGTGGCCTGAATGCTGAAAATTTAAGCCTTTGAAGAAGGAAGGAGTTTGTTTTTCAATATGTGCAGCTGGTTCAACGGGATAAGTGGTTTAATCGGGGGTAAAAATTACCTCCAAATTGTCCAAAGCATGTGGATCTTCTATCATTTTCCCAGAGCCAACCTACATCATTCTACATATGACAAAATTCTCATAGACCGGTCTGACATTTGATGCATCAGTCTGATATGAAAGAATTGGTCTGAGCATTCCGTACAGTTTAAACCAAAGATTTCATACGCCACACGAGTTGACATAGATATGGAATCTCTGCGGCTTTCCTCTGTTCCAGCATCCTTTCATGGGAAACAAAAATCTCTCCAAGACAGACGGATTTTCCCATTGCAATAATGCTCACACAGGACACCCGAAGTATATTCCTCATGAGCGGGGAAGAATACAACTTGCTCTTATCTTGAGTAGCGACCCAACAATTTCAGTGGCATTACTGAATTACAGTGGCATACCACTCAAAAGCAGTCCCGCCAGCCACATGTTTTGTAACCCCATAATTATTACCTTCGAGGCACTGTTGATCGAATGCTGCTTGCTAACTACATATCCACCAATGTCAAGACTGAATAAAAGGTTGAGTTCACATCCTCACTGCTTTATCTGTAACTATCAAGATTAAGTGCGATACATGCTTGCACCATGCGTTTTGCCGGTTAAAATGCTGTCAACACAGCTAGCTAGATGACTGTTCCTTGACGGCCGTGGAGCAGTGTTCTGAATCCAAACGCCCACGTGTAACGCACTTAGGAGAGAGGCGAGACGGGTGGACCACGCTAACACTGACATATCCAGCAGAGTAATAACTAGCACCAGTAGTGACTTCACGCTTTTCTGATGCCTTCAAGATGCCGGTAGTTAATGTGCTGCTAGTGACAAAGCTCTAACAACCGGGTAAACGACGTGGTTGTTCGTCTACTTATCAGGGTTGGCGGTTGGATTATAAACGATTCATCACCAATGGCGGTCACATCGTTCGTTCGGGGTTGAGTGGGTAACCTAAAGCTTCGGAGCTATTTTCACACAGGCTATGGTCCGATTAGACAAAAAGAGTGCATTGTGACTGGGTCTTAAGATGAAACAAACGAATTTTTATGATGTCATATATCGCTACGGGATGCCTTTGTTCCCGTAAATGCAAGGTTGCGAAGCTTTTTTCTCATCTCAGCTGTTAGCTTGACACAACGTGACGGCTGGCTGACTGATCTCAGCCATCGATATGGGGGGGTGATGTGAAGATTTCATACATTTTGTAATTCAACAGAATAAACTGTTCCGTCATTAAAGAATCAACAGATAAAACTAGCTAAAATAAATAATTTTTTGCTAAGTGAAATAACCTACATCATTAGAAGCTTAAAGTAGTGAGGGCTGAGTACCCCAAACTCTCAATATATTAATACAAAGACGTCCGTATTTTATGCTCTCCGATAAGCGCAATCGATGAAGAGAGCTTGAAAACAAGGAAAAATCTGAGTTCACACAGCTTGTTTGGGTGTACGTGGCGTCCCAGCACGTCTATTAATACCAAACAACCTTCTGGAATACGGAAGCAACAGACTTGCCAGCGGAGCTGAAGGATAACATTGAAAGCTAGCTGTCTGCGGCTACAAAAAATTATCCAAAAGCCTTACGTCAGTCCAGATATAGACTCCATGAAGTGACTAGGTTTATGGCTATAGAGATTATTTCTAAATCCGGAAATATAGTTTCGCAATCAATTGTTATGAATCTAATGTTTGGAAGGGTTATTTTTTCGTTTCATGCTTTGCTACCTGGAAATTTGAAATAAAGGAAACCCTTGGAGCAAAGCAAAAATGGCGAGAATGCTGCCGGTAAGATTGCCAAAGGACAATTGGAACAGTCTTCCTCGATCTGTCAATACACTTCATCGAAAAACGCTTCCTTCTGATAAGACCAAATCCTGAATGATATTTTTTTCACTTTAACCGAATGGATTACCGCATTGCATCAGATGTTTCGTGCGTTTAGATGACTAACAAGCCTGTCAAAGCAGGGTATAAAACTTCTTGCCAAGAGCTGTTGACCCCTACTCTTCAGTTTTGAGTGTAAGTTCGTCACACATGTTAGCCTAAAGTCCATCACGGAAGCCATGTTTGGATACGCAGCTCTCCAGCCCAGGAATTCTTCCCTCTGTCGGTATACGAGGTGTGGATTGCTGTGTATTACTGTTGTTATTATTATTATTATTAATTATTGGTATTTAGGTGATTTGCATTATTTATCGGTGTCAACTAGAATAGAACGTTTTAGGACAGTCGTCGAACATTTCAGAGGAGAATAAGAAACATGAACTACACTAATTCCGACTGACTTGTGCGCCACAGTTGGCAGTCGCGGTTTTCAGATGCCTTCTTGCCAAATGTTGAAGCATCTATGTCTCAAAAGACAATGTTTTACTGAAGGAAGGATGAAACCTCCGAGTCGCCACAGACAGATTACCGAATGCGCCAAAGATAGCCACGTTGTTATTCCCACTTAAGCTCAGTTTGTATCAAAGAGACTGCTCGAGTTATTTGAAAGCAAACTGTCCTGCATATCCATCAAATGGGTACTACTACATCTAGCAATAAAACTACTTATGCCACAGGTAACTTTCTCTCGGTAGAACATTCGTGGTGTAAGCTGCGAATTTTGCTAGAGTCTTAATAATCCCTTTCCTTTTTGCTGTAGATAAAAATTGAACTATACTCTTTCTTACAGTCTTCATTCCATCTTCAAGGTCTCTACACCGCCAACCTACGTACAATTTATCTCAAGTAAATTTGCGTAGACGAGCTGTTTTTTAAGCAAGCAGCGAGTGGTTGCTTCTTATAGAATGCATAAATTGTCAGCAACCTTTCGTTTTCGCGATATGTATTAATAAATGGTAACAGTGGCAATAAAAGATATCGTGCCTCAAAGTCGCTCAGTTATATATTTCTAGAGAAATATGGATTCACATAAACTGCATTCAATTAGTATTTCTCCTGCTGTCACCGAGTTATTTCGTTGAAACAATGGGAGCGGTGGACTCGAGGTTTGCTCTAGTTAGAAGTCACAGGCGGTGCATATCTCCAGTTGTGCACGGATTCGACTTTTCTCGCTGTCATTCAATCAAACCGTTTATCAGGAGGCTGGAAACAAGTGGCTTGGGACCAGCCGGGAAACTTTTGATTTTAGTTTGGGACACGCAGAATTTTATCTGCATTACTCGAGACTTTGGTGGAACTACTCCCGTTGCGTGGGCGTCGGCCAGTTCGTCCGGGTAAGTTTGTCATGCACTAGCGCACAACGGTTACCGCATTCGATGTTCAGATTCAAATACGATCACGGATGTGCGATGCGCATAAGCGAGGATAAGGACGAAACCCAAGTTCAGTGGCTATCTTCCTCAGTGATGTTTCCCCCCGCACGCATAATTACGCAAGGACGAGCAGAGGTTGTTTTAGACAACGATGATGGGGAGTCAGGCAAATTTACGAATTTGTTGATTCATTTCATTATCAATAAGTGCACTCATTATTGGATGATGACACTTTTAACGATGTTCTTACTAACCCTAGTCGGATTTTCATTCAGCAGTATACTACATTAAACATTCATCCACTGAGACACATTAGGTTTCTGTGCATCTTTAAATAATGTTACTTAATTCCGTCTACGCACGCAAACTTCACTGCACTAGTACTTCTAGCCCATTATTTATAAAACGAGAGATTTTTACTTAAAATAAGGAAGTTTAAAAAAATTCTGGCTGATTTGGCAGAAGTCCTTAATTTTTGTGCCACAGTTAAAGAATAAACAAGCTGACTTACGAATATTTCTACCTGGTTTAGAACAAATAACCGAATGCACAACTCGGATGTTTTACGGAAGTATCTGGAAATAACACAAAACGTTTTATACACCCTATTTTCCAACAACGTAATAGACTTCTGCCAGATGCTCGAACAACAAAGGTAACCTCGGGAGAATGCCTACCTTAGGGTTCTTACAATAGGGCACTTTGAGCCCGGCATGTCAAGAACCGGTAACATGTGTGCGGGTGGAGACCTCACGGACCGCGCAAATTTTGAGTACTTGTGGAATAACGGGCATTATTATCGTGGTAGACGTATGAATTGGCTGGGGTGGAGGGAGAAAAGACCCTCTCTGCAAAATTTTTATCAGCAAACATGAACTAATCATTAGTAAGTTATTAGACACGAACGTAAATACCTTACCTGCGCGCAGATTCTGAAGAATGAATATTCTCGCGTGTCCTCCGGAACGTTCCTAAAAGTCTATTGACTACTAAACAGTTGTAAATACGGTGCAAAGAAATTCTATAATTTTTGTAATAACCTTTGCATTCCAGCAGATGTGTTGATGGAGCTTGGAACTCAGACCTTTGGCTACCCTATGCCTCACCAGTAGTGTACAACGTTGCACATTCTTCCTCGTTAAAAGTTGCTTGCATGTCTCCGACGTTCCATTTGCTTCAGTTAGTTCGGCCTCAGCAGCTAATCGATTCGGCAACTCTTCGGGTGTATCATTTCACTCCCGAATCTAAGCAACGCTTACATTTTTGGTCCTCGACCGTTATGAATGTTTCCTCGACAGTTTGTAGAGACAAACAGAGCTGGCCACCGACTGTTCAAAATCTGTGACCCCGGTCCATTCCTTCAGGACTTCTGATGAACCTCCAGCTCATAAGGGATGGCTGTGCCTGTTAACTGCCCTTTTCTGCCTAGTCCTTTCCTGAACAGTAATCCGGCTTTCTCGAGCTGGCCTTCTTTCCTTTCTAGCTGCATGTTGCCGGCCACAACCTAATTGCTTGACCGATCGGAAGGCGTGGATGTTGGTCGTATATCAAAATAAATATACATCTACATGTGGTTGAGTGGACTGACGCACGATGCGCTTACAACAGGCATTCTCCAGTCGCGCTTTTAGCCACTATTCACTGTATAACCATTCGGTTATTGCGTTTGGTCGGCCCGGTTTCTTGTGCTCGTTAGGTTACCGTCATTAGCCACCTGATGTCCAGCTGCTGCAAACAACTTCTGAAATCATTGCTCCCAAAGAAATGCATTTGATCAGTCAGCACGATTTTGGTATCATGCGTTTGGGCGCAATTGGATGCATTACCAATCGCCTTATCACCATCGCTGTTTGAATTGGTACGGCTGCCGCATTTACCCACCGCAGCAGGTGTTCTTTCATTATTACGATATATTGATTTTTACCGGCCGTCATCGAAATGAAACCCATAAAATCAACGGACCACGGCTTTTCGAACTCCAACGCAGGTATAGGTTCAATTAGGCTCGTTCACATTAGCCTAATCTCTTTAGTCAGTTGCACTGCTCCTGGGCAACCCCATTCTCCATTGCCCCATTTCACATCTCTGGAAAGTGATTCCTCTGCCGAAGTAAGTCGTATGCTTTAGTGCACCCTATGTATTGCATGTCGTAGTCTTTGACGACCAGTCTCCGGCGCACACATGCGCTCTCCGTCTCCCGCGAACTCTCCGCTTTAGGAGTGTCCCGATATCCACGTCACTAGCATCTGTTGCTATTGTGAACATCCCTCAAATCCACGCATTTTGGGGATCAAACGTTGGTCCAGCCTCCCCTTGCTGACACTTTTGAGGTTATTTCGCGCGTCCCTTATCCATTCAAACTGCCTATTTTGGCGCATCAATTCCTACAGTGAGACAGGATGTGCGTTGAAATCCTTGAGTGTTGCACCCTGTTCATTTTAGAATCTGCCGTAAGAACCGTTTTGCATTAGGGACAGCACAACCCTGCATCTTTCCAGGTCATTCGTTAGTTGGCTCATCTTCCTAACTAACAGTAACAACGAACTTCGCGCAAGCTGTCTTGTGCTAGCTTTCCAAACGCGCTACTATACGGCTTTCAGGTGAATGCAGTGTTTACTGTTTGTATCGACATAGACAACTATATCGCTCTGTGTCCAGAAGCATTTCGTAGCCACTTTGTTTATCAAAGCATCAAGCACCGAAACTGAATGGTGGCCCTAAAAAGCCGAACGGCATTCGTCTAAATTGGTATTGGATATCCTCAACTGTGAAGTCCTTCTTTTCTTGATCCTCTGGGTTAATAGCCAGTTGCCAGTATTCGGAACGCGAGAGGAACGTCATGAAATGTCGGGATTTCTGCAGGTAGTTGAAAATCTCTGTAACCAAATGGACAGCGACAAACCGTGTTGAGTTCGCCCTTGATTTAACGAGGAGCAGGGTTTATTCACCCTGGTTGTTCTGAATACCCATAGCCAGAACGAATTATGCCTGTTTATGATAAAGCCGCTCTGCATCCTAGCGGTTTGTTTGCCGGTTTTAACTGCCATCTAAAGTCTTATTACACCCTTGTTCTCATAGTCAAGACTTCGTTGCCTGTCCGTCTCCACTTGCGAGTTTGTGCGACCTCTGTGCATTTTCAGTTGTCTGTCCCAATGGAAAAAACGCGCCGGTCATGGATCAAACCCGGAACTCCCTGGATGACAGACGAGCGCAATATCCGATGCGCCAACGCGACTCAAAGTGGTACTACTTTTTAGCAGCACCTACTACTGCTTTATGTAAGCCGACCTGCCTCACCGTATTTTTTCTGATCCCATCGAATGAGCTACTATTGATGGTTCGTTCTGCTTAATTCATGAAGTTTATTAACCCATTCTTTAATAGAACCATTTTTAACGCAGCATCTGCTGCCCCCATTAGTTTCCCTCCACTGCTAACTGATTACGAACTGCGAATATTCCGACAACTCCAATGGTTACGAATGGTCCTCATTTGACCGAACCTTACAACCTATATTACAATCACTTCACTCAAACACCGGAACTGTATACGAAATCGGTACTTTCCGTGCTTCTTCCTTACAAGCACATCCAAGGAGTTCTACGCACTTGTGGCCTGCGAGATTATGCCAATTTTGAGCATCTCTTGAGTCTGTTCATGGAAATTCGCTCGTACATGGAGTGGTAGCTCATGGAGGCCGTAAGGACCAAAACTATAGACTTTAGTGTCAATTCGTGTACGGTCACGAACAGAAGCCAAATGGATCTGCACAGCCTGCAAACAGTTCGGAATACTCCTTAACCACATAATGTACTGTCGGAATTCTGCATGACGGGAGCTTTCGAACACGTATTTCGCTCACGGCAGCGCGTGAGTAACCTTCAGGTTTGTCCAACTTTAGTTATACTAGAAATTCTGCGCTGTCGAGGAAACCCACTCGCAAAATTGTCCCATTTATCACATGGCAGATTGAAAATTCATGCTACACGGATCTGTCAGGGATCTGAACATATGGAGTGCCAAGCCGTCAATTTCCAGTCGGCATCCATCCACTGTCCTCACAGCTGGCGCACACAGTTTGTATTCAGCTTCGTTTCTTCTGCCTCACTGACAAGCCTTATCCTGTGTCGATTAGGCACAACTCACTCTTACCGTTCGTTTCGATGACCGCCTGTTTTGCAGCGCTAAACGCAATCCGTATTGAAACAGAAGAGAAGGTCAAAGCGTTATTATCGACAGATACATGGGTACGGCGACAACAAATCTTCCAATAACCGGGCATACCACAATTTTAGCCTCAGCTCTTTTAAACGTGCCTTCGCAATTCCTTTATCACGACGGTAAGCTGTTTGATTATTTTCTCTATTTGAGTCCTCCCTGGTGAATCATTCTGCTTCCTCTGCAACTGCTTTATGGTCCGTAGCGCCTCGAAAAATTCCTGTGCCAGATGCACCAGCTCCTCCACGACCAAGCAGCCGGTTGCCCTTACCTACTGCACCGGCTGCATAATCTCGACAACGCTGTCTGAGAGCAACTGCTGGCGCAACGCTCATTCCGATCGTGGCTGTGTAATACCCAACCGCTGATGCAGACTGTCTAAAACAATATTTAGTTGCATTCTAGTCCCATCTTAGCTGCCTTGAACCAACTTATGGCCTCTGGGCGGTTAACCGTTTTGTCAGATTCCTCTGCAAGAGTTTAAGGTGGCCTATTCATTTTCACTTCGTGCGGGGTTTTCTAACCGCATTCTAGGCCTCCTTAGCCCATACCCCGGGTAGGGCCTTCAGTGCCTTCAACTTTCTCCAACCGGTCTCCAGTTTAACCACCTCCACAACGTTCTCCAAATCCGCACATCCCCGTGCGGAGGTTCCGGTCCCAAGGGACATTTATCGGCATACTGGCCACGGCACCAAATGAGGGGAAGAAAACCAGTTAATGCCTGGTGGTCTATTAGCAAACACGATCCAAATGGTTACAAGCCACTGGACACCAAATTAAAAATCACATTTGCAAAAATTCCAAAAAACAAACATTCTTTCTGAATTTCTCGGCCGTTCATTGAATATGAAACAATAGTAAACGAATACTGCAAATCCGTTTCATGATTTCCGTAATGACATTCACCTTCCATTAGGTGTGAGGTGAAGCGTTGATATCAGACAATAGACTACTCGCATGCTTCATCAGTATCATACACCGTTTCACTATGACATATTGGGAATCTTACCAGTCAATGAAAATTCAGAACGGACCAAACGCCTCACCATACCGGTTGCTCTGAATCAATAATTTGTTCTGAACACATCGAGTTTTTGCTTGCCCTTCTTTAGGAAAGTAGTTCAGTGTGCCTTGTTTATAAATAGCAATCGTTGTGTACAGGCAATTTTTCGGGTGTTTTCCAGGCAGTCTTTTTGCCTAAAACTGTTTTTCTTATATGTTTTGCTCTGAAATTGTAACGGAGTTTTTTGAGCGCTTCAAATTGTCCTAGTCGGACTATGTTGACAAGGATTATCTTACTACTGGTTAGAAATGTAAGCGCCAAAATGGCCCAACTGAATTAATGTAATCTTTTTACATACCATTCAAGTGTGAAAGAAAAGAATGCGAAACACAATCCATAACATGCCTAAAATCGGAACAACTTTTGGTGTTTTGTCTAACCTGAACTTTACAATTCTGACTGATACTGGGAAACTTTCTGATGTATGAGTTCAAAGCATTCCATTTAGACATGATTGCAAAATGCTTGCTAAACCAAAACATAAAACTGCCGGGTTTTATACCAACTGATATGAAGAATTCTCACGATACAACGCAAAATTATATGCGTCCAGTAATGCACGGAGTCAGCATAGTCCATGCAGCTGGTAGAGTTGGATAAAATTTACAGATAAGTGTGATGTCAAAATGCCAAATCCGAAAACAGATGCGAGTCTTTGTGGAATTCTGGACTGGGTCCTGCTTAAATGAGCAGTTAAGAGGAAGCACCCATGGAAAGAATAACGTCTTTGGTCCTTGGTTTGTTCGCTGAGCTGGACAAGCACCGCTTGGAGTGATATCATTATTGCTTTGGTAAGGTGAGTTGCGACGGGTCGATAATAGTGTCTTTCGGCTACATTTTTACTTTTAACTTCTTTTCTTGCGGTATTAGTCACGATTTTAAACCTGCAAATAGACCACTGAAACTGAATAGCTTTCTATGGGTGCGGTCAGTTGTGGTGGAAAAATGCCAATATTGAATGATAGAGTTGTATGCCGAAATGGTATAGAGGGCACTGCAGGTCTTCAAAAACTGAAGAAAATAAAAATACACAAAAAGCGCTCACCTTGTATCTTAACGCCTATTAATTTTGAAAGACGGAAAGTGGCACCTTCGTTTACCAATCGTTTAACAGATGATGATACCCCAAAGGGGAGAAAGAACTAACCAAACTGAAATGCGGCTATTTGATTCCCTTCAAAATATATTTATTATATATTATTATATTTATTAGATTTATATGGTAATCATCCTTCACAATGCATGCTACGTTTTATGCACTACCAATTGACTGGTTGAAATAAAAAATGCACAATAAATAATAAATAAATAAATAAATAAATAGAAAGCCAAAGAGACCATCGTCGTCTTTTAATTTAGGAATTATGTTTTATGTGTCTGAAGAAGCAGCACCTTCGATAATAAGCAGACGTGAAAGTTTGAATAATTCTTCTAGTCTAGATAGCACCGCCAGGGTCTGTTTCTCAGTTTCTATCAGAATAACACTTCTTAAGGTTTCGGCGAACTACTACTCGGATCTGACAGTATTGACAATTTATTGTATTTATGTCACGAGGGTCAGATGTTTTGAGTAGCACATTGAATGCAGAGACTACAACATGTGTCAAACGACGAATATTTTAAAGAGATTTTTGACACATTAGGGTTTCTGTTCTCCTGAGGAATCTCCCTAATGGAAACAACACATCTAACGGCATCCTATGAAATCAAGAGGACGCTTGTTTTCAAAAAGCTCTTAGAATGATACCTTACAATATGCCAAATTGAAGTGATAACTAGATGCTTTACCAACTGGTTGATTTTGTCTAGAACATAGAACATCATAGCAGAGGTAATTCGTGCCGCCAAAGAAAAAATAAGAGACAACTACTGCTCTAGAATGCTAGACAGAATTGCCGCACAACCGAAACAAAATATATAATTGTTTTTTTACTAAAATAGGCTTAAATACGCTGGTAATTCAGCATGAGAATCGTAAAAGACATCATTATAATGCAGCCCAAGGACGAACTTAGATGATTTTTGTTAAATCGTTGCGAGTGAGTGAAGTCTCACTCAGCGTTCATCCGATCTGTTTGTTTCCATTTGAAAAGAACAGACTGCTAAGAGAATTGGACAAAATCGGTACTACTCTTTTTCCAAATAATGAGTTTTGCCGCGGGTGGCCATCACAGTGGCACAAGCTCACCGTCAGCGTTAAAAAGATCATTAAAGCCGCTTGCTTTTCAACGCCTTACAATGACCCGTGGAACACAGACCTGAGAACGGCAAGAAATATTTTGGTCTGTTATGGGCTACATCGACCATACCGCACATTCCATCAGGCTCTCATACAACGCCGGACGTTAATGTTGTAATTCAGGGATTTCCGAAGGGGAGATGATCCTTTTGACTGGTTTGTTCATCTTATGCGTTGACCCAGAAAGGACTTGCCGGAATTTCGCCAGTATAGGAAACTCCCTGTATTCTCAGACTTGAAGAAATGTTGTAAGAAAAAGTGTCCGACTTTTCTGTTTGTATACAAATTTCTGGTCACTTTTAGGATGAAACAAACGGTAGATAGTCTAAAACTTAGCGCGTATGTAGATTTTTTTCGCAAGATTATGAAGTTGGTCTATGTAGATGAACAAAATTGCGCCTTCATAGAAGGAAACATGGCAGGGGCACTTTTAAATGAACTAACGAAGACGCTTCGGTACTCACTTATACCCTAATGTGTTATTTCCTTTGCCGGAACATGGGCACCGCTCATGAAATCCAATGAAGATCACTCGCACAATCTCCGAGGATATCGTGACATATGAGGTCATTACACGAATCATCAAGGCTTGAATTCCGTTAGGCAGCTTAAGGCAACGATGGCTTCAAAGCGATATAACTAATATCCCAAATGGCGGGCATTTCAGTCGACGGGAAAGGCGATTTTGTCGTATGGTTTTTAGAAGCGAGCTTTGTAAACCGGGGTGCTCAGACGTGTTATTTTCTTCGGTGACCGTTATCTCAGAACCGCAGGTCATGTAATCTGACTCCAGAGAATCCCAAAAAGCATTCAGAAAACTAGACTTTAGTTGTGTAACAGGTATAGATGTAGGAGGCGCTACAGAATCTGCAGCACGAGACAAGGCAACAGCAAGTCATCATCCTTATATGGCTCCAACCATCAAGGCTAATCATTATGGAATTACAAAGAGTAAAAGTAAAGCTCATCGCAGATCAGCCTTCCAATCACCAAGTTTCGTCTGTTTTCCTCCGCTACTGAAGAAACAAGCAGGAGATACATCAGTCGTAATCAGTCAGGAATGCTAATAGTAATTGTGCCAAGAAAAGTTGCTTGTAAACTAATTAAAACGCTGCAGTTTTTCATAGAAAACCAATGCCTCCCAAAAGCGACCCGGAGATTTTATCTTGCCCGATTCTCGGGGTCATAACAAAAAACATGCCCATCACTAAAAGCTACTGTAGGTTGGTCTTATACTAGGCGTGCTGAAGCGTCGTTCACCGAAACAAACATTCCTTTCCGTGCCATTTAATGGTGGTGGAAGCATGGACTTGTTCATCCATTAACTTCGTAGATGGTTATGAAGGCGATTAAGAAATATGTAAGTAATGTTGTTCCGATTCATCTTCAAGGAGAGAGTTTGCGGGATAATCTTCTCCGTGCATGACTGTCAACGATGCAAAATCTTACTGCCAGTCGCTGCTAATGGTGTACTTGTCGTTTCATTTCAGATTTTCTGAATGAGTTTCTTTGGTGTTGAACAGCTCACAATGATGTAGTAGGCTAACCCAGGTCCTCCTCCACCCACCTTTAGTCGTCCCTCCCTAGTGAAACTTAAAATAAATCATTTAAGTATAGCAGCAAATAACTGGTATTAAACATCAATGGTAACTGCCAATGAAAATGCTTGCACATCACTGAGAACATATGTTCTCGATAAATTATCGTCTTTAATGACATTTACTGAGATTAGGCAATTGATAAACAACACTAACTCAAGGTCAGCTCAAGGATACAATCTAATCCCGGTAACGTTGTCGCGCTAGTATAGTTACGTCAAGGGGAAGCGCGATTTTTAGGCATGTTCTCTTTAGATAGGTACTGAATAAATTTAAAAAAAATTATCAGAAAGTAACTTTTGCTACTCTGGTGCGGAATAGTCAACCTGTGATTTCTGACCCTTCGTCCAAGGCAATACCTAAGCCCAATTAGAGTTTGGTACTATTGTCGCTTGCTTACTTACCTTCTTAATTAATTACTTATTTATTACTCATTTATTCGTCATGTATATTTGCCTATTGTCGCAATTTAACAAAACCTTCATGGTAAATTATGTAACGTTACAGCGTATAGTTATGATAAAACTTTGCAGATATGGTCAAAAAAGTGTTTGCCGCCCGTTTTCCAAATTTGCATGGAGCGCAATTTTAAAGTCTACATTGTAAACTATTCTTAATTTACTTGCTTGTGTGAGCTTTTTATCAAATAACTATAGGACTGGTTTCCTCTCTCTCTGGTAACAGCAAAACTCACCAAATGTGTGATGAAGAACTCCCTAGGTCGCCATCAGCCAAAAAGTCCCAATCCTGTTTACATATGCATAGTTAAGCCGTGACAAAAACTCGGGCATGAAGCCAAAAATAGAGGAAAACCTACGTTTTTCGAGTTTCTGCTGAATTTTAGCCTGACATTCCACTAGTACTGCTCTGACTAGGTATCCGGGTTAGGGGAATTGAAGGAACTTTATCTGGTCTCAAGAAGCAAGGTACAAATGAATTCTGCTATTTCCGGATAACGTCCGCGTAAGGGTAGATGGGAAGGTTTTACGTACACTCAAAATCATTTGGTTGTCAACAGTATAAAATGTATTTGATAGCAGTGGGTTTCAGTTTATCTATTACAGTCGTTCTCGTTTAGGTATTCAATTGTCAGAATGTCACTTGTTACTGGAAACTTGGTTCGATAGTTTACGAAAGCTTGTGAAATAATGATGTGCTTTCAACTAAAATTTAACCAAACACCTCTGCTGGCGCAAACGCGAGAGTAGTAAATTCACTTGTCAACAACGTTTCCTTATTATTTTTTTCCAAATGATTGCTTACGCGTGCGTTCTTACTGGGCATGCCCCAAAAGAGACAACAAGACTTACCTCTTGCAGCTAAAATTGGGAGTGGATAGTAGATTTACAGGAATTTTTGTAATGTCACCTGGCGATTATGTCGAAAATTGCTAACTAGTGCATGCGCAAGCGATGCTAGTTATTCTGCATACATGTAACGAAGATGTTAGGCTTTGTTTTTGTATTGTTGCATTGTAAACGAGGGATGGCTCTGAGTCTTCGTCAAAACAAAAACTAGTATGCAAATGAGTGTATTTCTCTAATGCTTGATACACTTATCCATCGAATTGGTTATTTTCATTGGTTGCTTTAGCATTATCGCAGATGGAGAGATTAATTTTGTCGCCGTGGTTTGCTTGATATATCTTTTCATCACCAAACGGTTTCAAGGGCTTACGAACTGCGAACAAATGTCTATGCCGGGCCGTTTTGTGCTTAATCTTATGGTAAAAAATCAGCTTTTAAGTCATTTTTACGTTTGTAGTTAAATTACGAGTGGTGTTCAATATTTTGTGCGCTAACCTTGGTACACAGCTTTTATGAGAGTTGAGTAGCGGTGTTTCACAGATCAAAAATACTTGCTTTTATCAAACACATGATTTTGATAGCATCGGGTAGCTGGAGAAAGTTACACTGAGACTAAATTTAATGAACTGAAAGTATGAATCGGTTTACATTTGTGGTATATTACTCCCTTTAATTATTATTTTTTATTTCGAAATTGCTTACGTAAAAAGAACTTTTCTGCAAAGAGATTAGAAAATTCAGCTTTCTTAGTTAGTTGACGGCAGAAATTACGAATAGACGTATTTTCAGGCTTCCAGCAACCCTTACTCTTTCATGTTAAACCCCATATTAATTGCCACCCGCGTCAAGATCAGTACAGGTTTCTGGATTTGCGTAGTAAAATACGTAATTTTTCCTAAACAGTTATCTCCTTTGACGCTTAGTTTGAGCTATATTTTGTCACAGATGACTGTCCTAATCAGGTGATTGTGTGACGGTGTAAATTTGCTCATTATAGATAACATTACCTGGGCCAATAAAATTTCCCCAATATCTTTTCTGATCTAAGCCAGTAATAATGATTGGCATTTGTCTAATCCAAACCTCCAGTAATGTTAGAATTAAAAAACATTACGACGAGTGCCTAATCAATGTGCTCCGTCTGTTACTAGATACCTGGAGGTCAAATATAGCATGCGATGATTGTACAACACATCTTAGTACACAGCCGGTTTTCACGCTAGGCGGCAACATGCTTCACAGCATTTTGGTCACACTGCTCTTTGCTGAAGCAACTCCTCGTTAGTCCTACAGCACACAAAGAACTCGCTAATTCCTTGTGTGCCATCAGAAACAGCGTGAACTTCATTCCCCAGGAAATTTTGAGGAAGGCCCCTTTGGAGGTGAAGAGAAACTATGTATCTGACCCTCAGAAAAAACGCAACTAAGCAGGAAATTAAACAGGAGGAAGTAGTGCGTGTTTACCAGGTTTTCATGTCAGGGGATTCTTAGCAGGTGGGCTGTGCGCGGAAAAACTGTTCCTACTTTCAGAATAATTTGTTAAACAATCGATTATTTTACATCTGGGAAAATTTTCGCCTTTAACTCAAAATCTTTGTCCGGCTAAGGAAATAGGACAACAAGCTGGGCGTGTTCAATCAAGGCGATAAACCAATCAGCAAGGTCTCTTCCGAGGAGCACAATAAAGCAATGGTGAATATCAGTTGGGAGGTCTGTCATTTGGAACGGCTGCATAAGAAGCAAGAGAACCTGTTCGAATTCGGCAATGGCAACTAGCCTTGGCCCTCTTCTTTCTTCGGCCCCACTCCTTCAAACCGCCAAGGTGGGGACGAAACCCAGCTGACATTTTTCAATACAGCTCTAAAGCAGGAAAAATATGACAAATAAAATCTGCAGCCCCATACACACACTTCAATTTTCTGTGAAGCTTTCCACGCAATGCCAAGACTTTTGATTTTTCGCATAATTGTATTTTTTCAACGTGCTATCATTTGTGGTTACTTGTTGGAACTCCTCCTGAAATCGACGCAATAAATAGAAAACTACTGGCCAACAGACTACCCAGTGTGATGTTCTAAACTGCCATACCCGAAAGCACATTTTCGGTGGAAATGAGCCTGTGTGGGTGTCGCTAAACGTGATCTTACGTTTAAAACGACAGTTCATTAAAGACTGTTTTCACACTGAATAATTCAACCTGATGTACGAATTCCACGTCGCTCTACGCATCTACGGCGAAATTTCATTGCAGCGTCAAACAATGTTGGCAGACACTCACATTGTTTTTTTATAAATCGCATGCCCTACGTCCCTTGTGTGACATCTGGTTCCGTAAACATTTATGTAAATGAGTATCACCTACACAAAGCCAGCAATAGTGGTAGGTACACTTGTTTATTTCAAGCAAACAGTCATGTGCTTTAATCATCCGAGCTTCCAATGGCTTAAGGCGAAATGGTATGAAATTGAGTACTTCTAAAAAATGTAAGCCACAAGGTTCCTGTTTAAGCAGTCCCTCGCAGTTTTAATGGTTTGCGCATATGAAGGGGAAGAAGCCGTAGATTTGAGTTTCTGGCCCACCGGTAGCGCATATCCTAGACCAAGCCAGTATACGAACATTGCACACACGGCTTTCGAAATAAGAATCCCACCACTATTCTGCCAGCGCACATCGATAGCAACTACATCGTTTTCTCTCAGAATTCCACACGGATCCCGCTTTACCGGTCGTAGTCAGGTGCAGCCGTGGCCGAGAAGCCTTTCCCACTGCAAGAATGGCCAAAAATTCGGGACGCTTGCCGGTCCGGCATCCAGCCGATATCTAATTGGTCGAGCTTCTGGACTCAACAGCCAATGATGACCTAGTATTGGCCGAATGCCGGTTGCTAATGGCTTATCCAGAAAGCGTCAGAATTTCCAGAAAGTTGTCGCCGCTTAAACTATATATATATATATATATGTGTGTGGAGCGCCGTACAAGTGTACTTGACTTCACTACGGGCGATAATATACCATGTACACCTTTGGTGGTTGTTTTGACGTAAACGCCAGCTTGAGAGGCTCAGACCGGTAACTTGGCCGACAAAAATACCCTTACTACAACCGTCACCCATGAACATGTGAACATTTGCAACCCTGATTGTTGTACTACTTATATTGTGTCTAGTGAGTGCTCTCCCAATGTCAGATACTGGCTGATCAAACTGCACAACGGCCACAAGCGTTCAATTGTATTATGCTCTGAAGAGATAGGTATTCTGGCATCGTGCTAGCCGACGTTTGGTGTATTTCAAGGGAAACACAAGCAGAACAGTCTTACTAGGCAAAAATAATGAAAATTCCCGCGGCCAATATCTAGTGCCTTCTTCGAAGACCACTTTGAACGTTTATTTGAAAATCCCGCAAACTGCCTACAACGCCCATCAGCTCCGTTTTAGGTTTATGCTAAGCGAGTTTTAAAATTCAGTAACTATTCGTGCCTAACTCAATATCAGTGTCCATATTTTTGTAGGAAAAAGATTGATAAAATGAAATCGGGTGCTCATACTTAGAAAGGATATATTTTCTCGTGACAATATAAATCAGCTTACTAATTTCGCAATCTGGCAGTGATCTGACTATAAACAAATGAAACCAATTTGAGGAGGTTCAAATAGTTTACTTAGTACACTGCTCAAATTTTTTTTACAGATCTCATATTCCATAAGAAAAAATTTGATTTGAAGGATTATTGTAAGTAAAACCCTTCTTAAAGATTTGTTTCCAATTAATCTACTTTATATCATTAAGTCGCACTTTCAAAAATACGTTGCTTTATTTGATAGCACTTTATAGCGCTTGCGCGCAAAATCGTCCATCCGGAAAACGTGAGCCGTGATCAGAAATCCTCACAAAAAATATTTTTTTTGGTTGTGCACTGAAATTGATCCGTTACAAATGGAATTCACCTTGATTTGTGAAAAGCATATACCTGTAATTACGAATGCTATGTTTGGAGGACATATGTGAAATCTTTTTGAATGACTGTCTGACAGCAACTGCCCAACATATGTCGACATAAACCAAACTTAGAAACCTTCAGGGAAATACACTATTTTACTGACCAAAAAACAATTTCATAGAAAAAAATACTGTCAGTTGCAAACGAATTTTTTGTGACAGCATACACAAGTAAATACAGATGAATCTCTCGCTCAAAAGGATCGCTTTAGTTGATTTTGCTGAACCAGACAAACTCAAGTTTCGGTTGGTGCGATATTCGGGATATCGCAAAACGTTATTTTTTCAACGTAACACACAATCACAAGTTTGCTGAAAACTATCCAACTGCTGGTGACAGGTTACATCCTTCTTGAAGCCGATCAGACCGGTGCAGTCCCCAAGTTTCCACTAACCATAGATTTGGCTTAGTTGTCTAATGTTACCCAAGTGACAAAAGTTAATTTTCATCAACATTATCTTCGATTGCACTGTGGTAACAGGACACACTTAGCTTGGCAGCCCTGATAAAACTGACACGCATCTTAATAAGAAAGAATTAGGCATATGGTTTGGTAATAAACCCTATAATATAAAGTCAGCGAATACACACGCCGTTTCTAAGTTTTCGGTTGAACCCCGAATTGTTTATTTATTTTCATTTTGCCACTCCCGTAACGATATTTTTGGGTTAAACAGTCAAACCTACATAGAGGACAGAACAACAAAAAAGGCAAAGGCTTTGCACTATTCTCTCATGAAAAGCTTTGTTTCTGGTAGTTGAAATCTTGTATGGCCTTTAATTTACAACGGTGCAGAATCGCAACTGTACCAAAAGGACAAGGTTTGTTGTTTAATTTTGGCTGAATAACGTTCATTTTCTGTAGTATCATGTACTAAAAAACAGCACTCTATCGACAGTGATTTCCGATTGTATATTTAGTCAGTGCAATCGTACGTTGACATTAAACTTCAGTGATTCAAAAACTCAATGCCAAGAATGGGTCTAGGGTAAGCCATATTGATGCGTTAGAGTTCTCTCGCCAAACTCCTATGAAACAAACGGTTAATAGTTACGCGGGGTTGTAGATTTGCAGATTCAACAACCTTAACTCGCGAAACTCCACGTAATGTGGTACTTATATAAACACAATGTTCCACATAAAAATTTGCGAATAATACTATTGGTCATTGGAGATTTGGCTGAAATTTGATCATTTCCGTCCTTTATATTACTTCTCTGTGACATGTTGATTGAAAAGGATTTCAAAACCAGTAATGGATGTTTCACTTTTTTTTCCGAAGCCTTGTGGACTATGGTGAAACATATTAAATATTGTTCCCAGTGCAACATGAGGCGGCTTTTGTGCAGTGCATTCAGTTGAAGAATATTATCAACGAGAGATCCAGAGAAATTGAGGCTGCGTTAATCGGCATCAGCTCAATTTGCAAACGACTGGTTATGGCATTCTTGTGGCCTGTTTTACGTAAACTCAATACCTGCCGAAATGCACCACCATTTTACGCGGTTCAACACCACGAAGATAAGATATCTCACACATTAACAGTAATGACTTGAAACTGGATGCACGTTGTTTACAGAGCATTTTAGAGATGTATGATGTTAACTTGGTTGGTGACAGTATATACATTTGCTTGCACTGGCAGGTATGGAAAATGATTCATTCATCCCATATGTCGAATTGCGCGTTCTATTCGTTCGCTGTTTATGACATGAAGTTCACCTCATTTAAGCAGTTGTGTACATAAGCCCGGACGTTATTCCTAAGATCAGTACTGCGCGTGAATGACAGTGTCGCAGTAGCGCATTACCAATTCACTATCGGATTAGGATGTGAATCAGTAATTTCTTCAAGACTCCTCTCGGTATTGTCATGTTGCGCCTACACCAGATGAGAGCATTTCACCCGCTTTCGGTTTAGCCCCCGGGAGTTAGAAATAGGCCAGTTCTTCTTGGCAGGGACCAAAAGCTATTTGTTTTTGGTCAGAAGGGAACTAAAAGTGTAATGTAAACCACGATCAACTAGATAGCAAAAATTCAGTAGTGATTTTCTAGGTATGTTGCATCTGGGGTTAAGTTAACTTCTGTTTGATTTCCGACATTTTTACATATACCCAAAGGTAAACCTATCTTGTTCCAAAAATGTATTTAGTTATCTTGGTGCCCAATCACAAAGATCACTTTTTTCTAGGCAACTGAAAAGGTTCGTAGAATTAGTAGCAGACTGCCTCGGAGCTGGATTTTATTTTCCGAATGAATCATGGACGGTACGGGTTCCTCGAATTGCGAAAGCAAAAAGCTCAGCTGTTGGTTCTGAGGCCCTTGACATATACATTAAAAAGTATCAATTTTGCGAACCACCCGGAAAGGCGGAAAAGCATATAGTACTTCTCTTCTTTACCTTGTCCACGTCCGTGGACAAGGTAAATTGATCTGCAGTTCAGTGCAGTGGGCGCTTGATTAAATGTGACCATCTAAACACAAAATCTGCATTGTCCTGCCGTGTGCAGCTAACTTTCTATAATATTTTGCTGCCAATATGAGCATAACTTTTGGAGTCATAGTACAAATCTTTTCCCCATCTTCCGTGTTTCAAATTTTGCTTCAGAACGTAGCAATCTAACAAACGATTCTCGATGGTTATCTACGCAATCACATGTGGCCGATGTACATCTTCCGCAGCAGTTAGACACAAAAATTTGATTTTTTCTACAGCAAAATGTAATTTGTATGTGGGTCTACTAAGTTACTACTTTATAAGTTAACATGCCTTTGTATACTTTGCACCTGTAGATCAAAGGTGGTCTTGCTGAAACCGAGTTCTTGTAGGAATGGGACCTAGCAGCTAATTCTAGAAGCGCAACTTCCGTTAACCGTTTCGCAAATCAGAAATTTTTCTCACAAAAACAGTAAGAACGCGTCCAGGCAGAAATTCCCATGCTCTTTCACCCGATGGAACAGATATTCGGTAAACAGCCAATTTGCGCCTAACCGTCAAGTTTACATGATCTTTCCAGGAGCATAAATACTGAATGTCAGCGAAAGATATCCTTTTATTTTATTCATTTCGGAAAAGTTTATGAACAGTTCAGTTAAGAAATATTTTGGGAAATACGTCGAGGCTAGCAAGTCTACCGCCAACTTTCCGGCACGAGTCAAACTGATGGAGTCTCCCTCTTGAGAAAATTGGAAGCGGATATTAATTTATCATTTCCGAGATGAATAAAAGCTACTTTGACGTCTAAAAACCTCAACTAACCGCTTCTGAGTGAACACAGTAGAGTCTGGTCTGCACTGCAGACCAAGTAACCAACCATATTGCTATCAAATTTATAAACTCTTTGTTTTAACGATATTCTTGGTAAATAAGCTGGAAAACTGCGAAACCTGTAAGTGACTATTCAATTACTGCCATGAAAATATTAATCACCAAGCCTTCCTAACGGAACGAGTTGCTTTCAGGCTAACTTCGTAAAGTCAAGGAAATCAGGAGCGACGTACAGACCAAGCTGCCTTGTACAATTAGTTCGACAGAACAGCATTGACCTGGGTATCATTTGTAACTGTCTTTTGGCAGTACACTTTTGCGGTCGTGTTTTTTTCAGTTGGGATTACGTTTGCTTCTTTTTCGCATAACTGCTACTTCCATTCTTATTGGTGTAAAATTTAGCAAGGCCAGTCTCATTTGTGTTACACTGACAATCTCGGTCTTGAGGTTGGTCAATATATAACAGCAGACTGGTACTCACTGACGGACAGACAGATGTAGCTTGAAGCTAACGTGTAGATCACAAACGGTACACACCTCCGGGCTTTTGCAAATTAGTTCTCTTATGCTACTCCAACAACATAATTAGAGTGTAGAATCTCGTTTGAAGCCGATTAATCCCTGCAGCAAGAAGCGAAACCACTTTTTTGGCTTAAGAGCTTAAATGGATTGAGTTGTTAACAACAATTTTCATTTCGTGCACAGGTTTATTTAAAGCTCTCAGCTTGTCAGTTTTTATCTCCGTTTTAAGGCCAAAACACGGGCCCAAAGGAGGGCAAAACCGGTTTAGTTAGCCATCGAAAGGTTTCCAGCAAATTTATGAAAACAGTTTTGGAAACTAAGACATCCAGTCTGCCTGTCTCAGAATAGTATGGCAACAGCTTATATCTCAAGCAGCAGTTGTCTAATCAAATTACGTCCCGTACTCTTTGCAATATTTGTTACGCTAACTAGCTAGCTTTGACTTCTGAACAAGTATACAGCACACATGTCTTGACACAACGTCCTACACCATCCGAGCGACCAACATTGTAGGCAACCTATCCATGCTTTATAAACCTCCAACACAGTGTACATGTAAATCCACCTGAAAAGTAATTTTGGACGACTCATACAGTTGAAAATAAGCAATATGAACTTTTCAAGGACTCACAGTATTCTGTATATGCTTCCCTCTCTGGATGGAACGATGGGGAGTTGTTATTTTCAAAATTACGTGGAATAATGAGTTACCAAATCCAAAACCAACGGGGCGGTTAGACTCTAACAATGAGCGGATTGGTACACGCCATCTTTGCTTTCCAAACCCACAAGGGTCATAGCACTGATATTTCCGGGTGGCTTCGTATTTCAGCCATTGTATTGAAATTTACTTCCCCAAAACACGCCCAAAGACATTTTCTCAACTGTTCGTTGGTCTATATCCACAATAAATGGCTGCTCTTTCATTCTAGTAAATATGGTTGACATGACTCATACGAGGACAGGCGGAATGGAGTAATAGTTGTGTTTAGTATTAAAAAATTTTACGACACGCTACACATGGAAACAGGAAAACTGTAGGAATTTATTTCAAAAAAAAGAGTGAAGTAGGTCACTCTTTAATTACAGAGGAGCAAGTCCGGACGCCGCAAGTCAGAAATAGGAGGGAAACCATCTAGGATTGCAATAACTTGGGTCTATACTTGAGTGCATTTGTTGCGCGTTGATCGAAGTTCTGCGTCCTTAAGATCTTTGCCATACAGTAGTCGAATCCGAGCTATCAAATATATAGATTAGAATCCATCATATGCGTTGAGTTTGCAACGAAACAGGTTCATTTATTTCCACTGATTACCCCGTACGGTGTTCATGGATGTTGTCATTGCTTGTTTGTATAGCTGACGAAAGTTGCCCAGCATAAGAAAGCCAAAAAATACACGAAATCTGGTCACGGATTTTCCTCAGGACCATAATAATAATAATAATGCTTTTATATCTGAAGATCATCTGTAACTTTCTTGCTACATATGCACTTTTCGAATTGTCCAGAGACGCTGTCAGATTGGCTTGGCTTAAGAACCAGACATGATAGGTAGACAAAAATATAAACAAAAAGTTCTTTTCAACGAATTTCGTTCTCCAGCGGGTTCCCTCCAGTTTCGTTCGCATAAGGTAAAATAGGTGCCCAACCTGAATAGAAATATCTTCAACTCGCTAGGGCAAGCCTTGCAATGTCATTTATTACCGCTCAAGCATCCTTTGACCGGAAAGACAAGAGGTCTCTTCCCCTGTGCGGAGATATTTATGCATTTATACGTATGCACCTAGTTACTACTTGAGGCTGGAAACTTGTCGCTATTGTTATAATTTGGTGCTCCAGCGACATTGCAAAGCACGCTCGCTAAAACTGAGTTCCTTAAGGTCCAACAATTGGAAATAGTATGACGAAGTGCAGCGATTCCTTATGCTACTTTAAGGCATACTACTACGCGGCGTGGAGAAAATTACGAAATTTCGTTGCAATAGAAGGGTAATAATACCAGAACATTTTTCTGGTTTGCACGCAAATTTCATAACTTATATTTCTGCGCGTCCCTGCATGCGCTCTAGGATGTTTCTGCTCTTCACGGCCAGCAAAAACAGGTTTTGTCATCAATGGCTCTTATTAAATAAGGCACCTAAACTAAGCCAACTTTTCAGCCGGTCTACTTTCTCCGCACCCGTCACGGGTTGTTCAGAAAAGAACTAGCAGCTGTCTCTGACGAGGTAGAGGCTGATCTAACCGACAAGCTAATTATGACGAGAATGCGTCCAAGCTTGCCTTGCTGGAAAACTTTCAACAACTTTTCTATACGGATTAAAATAGGCGACAGAAGCTGGCCGCTACCGTGCATTCAACCCTCCGTTTGGAAGAGATTATGGCTCTTGTCCCGCGGAGTCGTGCAGTGGCTTGCACTGGAAAGACAAACATGCGTGCAGAGTAGTAAAAAGGCGTAAAAATATCCGGAATCCCCGTATGGTATCAACGTCGTGAGCGGTACCAGTCGCTTCACGGACAGTGTGTGGAACTCAAAAAAGCAATCGATTCGGTTAACAATGAAGCACTGTGAACCGTCTTAAGGAAGCTTAGCCATATGGATACGTTTTTGCGCCCACAACAATCTTTCCTTTTAGAATAAGAATTTGCAAACAATCTTCAACCGCCCGAGTTTGAAGTTGTTACAGGACCTGAAACAGAGTCTGTCCGAGAACTCGCTTTGCAGAGGTGTTTTGCCAGCTAAGAAGTGGCACGTTAGAAATTCAGTACCAGTTGGATAGATATTTATTCAGTTTGATTATTTCTCGACCAATACTTTGTAGTATCCGCAGGCTATCTCATCCAGATGAGTGAGCCTAATTTTCACATTCTCACATAGAAAAATAGTGAGGGGTCATGACTTTCCGTTTAGTGGTAACTTAACTTAGATTAAGCAGAAATAACTTCTAAGCATCTTTTATCGTCAAACTGCATGGATAATTCCATAGTACACTTTTCATTCAGGTGAACGGTTTCGAGCCAAACTAGCGTGCAATTCATCCGCACACTGTCAGTACACAGCCCAACTAATTGAACCCCAACTTGAGTCATTTGTGTCGAATTAATCTGGAATCCTCCCTGGTTTTGGTGCATCTGTACCAAAGACAGATAATTGAATGCGTGTTCATATTGGGGATTTCGAATGTCTATGCTACTTTGTTGTCAACGTATCTCTGTGATAGCACCCAGTGGAATGCCAATAGCCTTTCTGATTTTTTAGCCTCCATAGACTACTTCAAAATGGTCGACTTTTTAGCAGATGTCTCTCTCAAGACGTATAAGCTGGCTCATCGCATGTTGATCTGTATTTTAGGCGACTTTGTACGTTTTTGTGGCGAGCATTTTTTTCGACACAACTACATATTGGATAAATTATCCGTTCCCATTTCTCGTGAGTCCACAGTGCATGGCATCTGTGCCACAACGAACAAGGTGTGCGTTTTATTTCCGCATACGTAGTCAGCAGATTGACCAGTTCTGTCGTTTACTGATCCGACATCAAAGGGATTAGTTGTCTTCTTCAAGACTACCCAGTTTTTAGTAACCTAAGTGATGAAACCATCACCGAGAACAATGGAAGCCCTTGAAGTTACATCTCCAAGGTCCAACGGTTAACTGCGGGCAATGGACCGCGTTTTTCTATAACACACCAGAGGCAGAAGTGCTTTCAAAAACGGCAAACTTTCCTCTTAGCACCCGGATGTACTTTGCCCGCAGCACACTATATTCATTCACACACTGTTTTCTTACTTATGTGATCCGAAAATGCTAACTCAACACCGTGTTTACGTCGACTTTCATGTGTTGTTCCAACCTTCAAGCAGTAAATGCTGAACCAGCCCCTCCGTTGCCCCCACAGGCAGCCAAATGTTACTGACTGAAGTAACGGTCATCATGTAGGCGTTGTTTTCTTTCGAAAGGAGGACGATTTACATGCAACATCCTCTCTAACGTAATCCAGCAGAGCTCTCACTTCTCGGACACCAAAACTTAGAAGAATTCTGTTGCAACTCTTCTTCAGAGTCCACGTCGTGGCTGCAGGAATTGGGCTAGTTAAGCACTGAGTTTAGGAATACAAACTCATTTCTGGTATGCCACCTTAAGCTTCCTACCTCAAGGCATGATTCACAAGGCATTGGTGGTCTGCCTAACCCATGGCGCAAGAAATAAGGCATGGAAATATGACTTATCATGCCGCCGCGCACAGTAGGTGCCTTCCAAGTACCACCGAACCTCAGATTTCTAACAACATGTGAATAATGATTAGTGATTAGTGAAGCTTGAGGTTTAAAAAGACGCAGTTAGGCCAGGTCAGAAAATCTTATCGTATTATAAAAATCGCACAGAAGGGATAAAATCCACACTGTGTGAACCTACCATCTAAGAAGGCGTTGATCCAGGAGGCAGTTGAAGACCTCGTGATCGGAATTCGTCTACTGGACCATCAATGTCTAATGGAGGTTTAACTATACCTATTCTCTGCTGGCTACGATCGAGCTGTTTAGTTTCCAAATATTATCCAAGTTTGAGTCTCCTTGGAGATTTGTGAGTTGCGCGCTGTTTTTGGCCTTTCGGTATAAATCAGCCTCACTTCCTGTCCAAAACCTCGATGACAATGTATGTATAAAGGTTGAGGTTAACTTAAAGCGCGATCACCCGTGCCTTCGTCCAACACTAATTGCAGTCCGTTTGAAAACGTTGTCTCCAAATAACTGCTCACGACTTCTAAATTATTTCACAACACATATTTTCATTTGCTACACCTCTTTCTGGACATTTAAGTTGTTTGCATTTAACCTTGGGCTTGAGTGTTCTAAAGAATTTGTGAAAAAGTTTGGAACTGGTTGATTACCGCATACGTCTACATGTTGCATCGACCTTCCTGGATATTGCCGGCAGAAAGAGACGCATTACTGCAGCGTACAAAAAGACGGTAAAAGTGGTAAATTCTGAAAATGCATCTTTTCAGAAAGAGGGAACGTATCGTGAAACCGAAGGCCATTCGCACACTAAGTTGCATCTTCAACTGAGAAAATGGGTACAGCACCCCCTCAGCAGATTATTGACCAACTGCAGCTGGGATCCTAAGGAAATGAAATTTAACGCTTTGGGAGTTTATTTAATCAACACACACCACACATTGGCAGACCTCAACTCATCAGCTCGTCATTTGTGTTTTCATGGTCATTCTGCTCCTATTGATCAGTATAAAACTCAAATCTCTTTCGACAACTTCCAACCCACGGCCGATAGCAAGAAGACCAAAACACTGTTTTATATACAGAACGTTCATCAGTATTGTAAGACTTACCGTAAACAAAATCCCTCCCTTTTAAGACAACAAGAAATGTCACCAGTGAGTGGGTTACGTCAAAATATAACAAATCATTCCAGACAAATGTTCAGCTGAACATTCACAAGCTGATGACTGCCACAATAATATGAGCAAACGCCTTGTCCAGGATGATCTTTCAGTGAAACAACTATTCAATCTACACTGACAATGGTTGGAAGTTGGAAGTTGGAAGTTTATTCCGGAGAAAAACTAAAAGGCCCAATTAATTACCTGAAGAGCTCAGCATGATTTCCGATACAGCTTGATACAGCTTGGTTCATCAGTTATGCACGTAGCACAGCCGTGACTATCTCAGGTCCAAGAAGCTTTAAATGAATTCAAATGTTAAAGAAATCGGAAAACCAAGTTAAAAACGCCCTTATTAAAATTACTCTAACTTTGGATGGCGCCATGTTTGACCGAACGCTGCGAAGCATGGTGACCACTATGCATTCTGCCAGATAA
Source organism: Clonorchis sinensis (assembly GCA_003604175.2). Taxonomy (NCBI): domain Eukaryota; kingdom Metazoa; phylum Platyhelminthes; class Trematoda; order Opisthorchiida; family Opisthorchiidae; genus Clonorchis; species Clonorchis sinensis. The sequence continues at coordinate 7,161,543 of CM030374.1, read as the reverse complement.
TTCGTTACGGAAAACAAACCGGAAAAAGGCTATGTTGGTTTGGTCTATGAAATTATACCATACATACATACATACATACATACATACATACATACATACATACATACATACATACATACATACATACATACATACATACATACATACATACATACATACATACATACATACATACATACATACATACATACATACATACATACATACATACATACATACATACATACATACATACATACATACATACATACATACATACATACATACATACATACATACATACATACATATACACTACTATGCTGGCCTTCAACAATTCCCAAAACGACACCTCGAAAATACAAGGCATATACTAAAAGATGTAATTTATTTAAACATTCAAATTAATGGTCATTTTTTTAGAAGGCACAATAAAGAGGACACAGTCACCTACACATTCAGCGTTAGGAGACAAGTTAATCTGAGAAGCTACACAAACGTAGATTCCAAGCCTATCCGTGTTGCTTTCAAGTCCACCACACAAAAGGCCATGATTTACAAGGGGTAGAGCGATCAGCAATTGCGGAGTTCAAGCGAGGTTATAAAACGCACCAGGCGTACGTTCCAAGTAAGAAGCAGTTTCTAAATCTTGACAAATATAACACTTTTCGAGAAATGACACGCTTGCATCTAGTAATCTGAACAATTCTGAAACATTACCATTTTGGGCCATGGAATCAGCCAATCAAAAAACAAGGAGGGCTGAACGAAATCGCCAATGAAATGACGGTCAAGTGAGCTGGTATAACCGACCGCTCTAATCCGATACTTCTCCGGTTGCTTGGCGATAATCGCGAATAACCTGATGTCTCCTTTTAAAAATATCGGAAGCTGGTTTATCTCCAGGAACCCAGAATTTTGGTGCAGGAAACTTCACCCGATTACTTCCGTTGGTCGGCATTTTCCGTAGCATAGATCTACCTCCATAGATCTTGCGTCTTTGAGTGCTTGTTCCTAACGGGTCGCGCAATACGAGATTGAGGAATTCCAGGGATACCTCACCTCGTCATTCCATGCGAGATATCCCACAGGAAACTGCCAACAGGCACGAAAATTTCTTGCGCCTATATGGATTTGTATTGCCGTTTAAGGGATATTCTGGAATCTTCTCCGTCTTGATAATGTAAAACCAGACAGACGCAGAGCGACATCCACAAACAATCACCACTGACGGAAGATTGAACATAATGAACCGGCTGATTCACTGCTTGTATGCCACATTATTTACATCAAGCTGAATTACCCAACTTTTTGAATGCTTCGCACACCTCGAGATAGCCAGAATTTATGCAAATAATCCGCATTTTGCAGCACCGATAGATGGTTTGGCTGACTGGACGAAATTGTAAACAAAAGATTCGGGATGTCAGTGCTTGTCAATGCCTAATGTAACTGCACACAACTCCGAACCTCTCACGTTAAAATAGGTAAGAAGGCGGTATTCTCTGAAATTTGGTTCAAAAGGCAGATGGGAACTGATGAACTCACCCTCCTCGGAGAGAGGTGGCTGAACTTTAGCTATGTGTGAATGGAAATAATGAATTTTCACCGTGACTTTACAGAAGTAGGTCAATATCTTTTGAGCCAAACTATTGGTCTCAGGCAACCGACTTCTTTGTTTGTAGTGTGTTGCCTTATGAATGAGTTACTAACCAGGGAATTTTACATGTAGTATACATGTCTATGAGTCTTACCGCAGCCCGGATTTCGCGGTGTGTTTCATCAGCGTACAATTACCATTATTTACGGCAAATCCTAGCAAGTGAGATGTGAAAGTGTCACATTTATTCCACATGTTTCTGCGCGTCACACTATACTGAACTATCAAATAAACCAGGGAAATAAGGACATGACAGAAGACAATCCGTGTTTAAAGAGTGAGCCACTGGTATCAGCACGCCTACTGAATTTTCCAGTGTTGTGAAAAGTGCAGTTGGGTGTATCATTTTGATACGCCTACTCTACATTGTTTGTGGTCAAGGAAAATTGAACACATCTAGCAATTAATCTGTCGTGAGTGACTAGCTAGGTAGGCCGCTGAGTGAGAACGAGTGTAATCTGTGACCAAAATAACAATAAGGGCGGAGAAGGGAAATGCATAACGTTGAATCCAGATCCTCCTTCAGCGGAATTTGATATACTAGGGTTCATTTGGTGATGACACAAAAATTACTGCAATAGAGCTCCGAATAGCCCACACACTGAATTGAAGCTCTGAAAGTTCATTACATATGGATCTCATTTCTACTGCAAAAGCGCACATTAGTTACGAAAAGAAAAGGTCAAGTAATTTCTCGCCGATTTACCTTAACGAATAATTATTAACGGGACTATTAAGTCAGTAATGAACAAGAGAAGATTAGAATTTACTGGACACCTAAGATCGAACATGAAAATCAAGGGCGAGATAAGTGGTATTGCTTGTGCTCAATCGGTTGCACGATTGCACCACGACTCTACAGATGTTTCATAATCCACATGCCAATTGTTTCACTATGACCAGTCATGGATGGTGCGGGTTTTTCAACACATGAGCTAGCCACATTCTAAGATGTCATGTTAAATCGCTCATGAGAAAAACCAACCACCTAAATTAGAGTTTCATACAACATTGCCTTTGGATTTCCTTGTTGAAATGGACGAGGTTCTCGTGAGTTTTGATATCATCCCAATGTATATAAACATCCGCAGGCCGGATGCACTTGATAAACCAGACGTCGCCAGGGACTCATTCAATGCTGAAAAACGGACACGGCACTCGGGGTTGAGATAGTTGTGGGCAGAAATATGTGCTTTAACCCTGACCAACTTAATATCACACATCTATTCCTCACAAGAATCGGGTCATGTATTGAGATGCTCCATAACTTCCGTTTTGCTAATAGTTAAAAACAGAGAATATGTAACAAACGATTCTGCAAACGGTTCCGCCCACAGACGACAGTTTGGCGTTGTGTTGACGACAGTTTTAACACGATCAAGCTGGATGAGGTCAACAACTTTCAAACGACAATAATTTGTATCCTCATAATAAGGTTAGCATTGAGATCCAGCCAACTAGGGAGCACCACACTTCCTAGGCTGTATGACACATGAGACTCGCAGCAAATTAAAACTGCCGTCAGAAACCAACACATACGAAATATCCTAAACTGCCCATCAGAACACCCAAAGGTCGTGTATGATAGTCTTGTTACATCAAAGTTTTGGCGAACCAGATTGGGGCGCGCAGATCTTGAGAGAACAGAATTTCAGGCCGAGGTTACAAACAGATTTCAAGAAAATGGATAACTTTGGAGTTTGACTATCTGGCAAATGAGAGAGATATTGGTTTCAACGGCATCAAGAACCAGAGGGAATGGATTAACACAGCAGTATTTTCATGTGAAGTGGGAACGGCCGGGTCATTCGGAGATTCCAGAAACGGATAAACCTCAGGTTGCTTTTCACAATGAGGAAATTTACTTGGGCACCATGTGACACAGATCCAGCTTGCTAACACAAAGAGGTCTCAGTAAATGCCTTCCCTTCTGCCAAAACATCAAGGAACCTCGTAGACAAATCAATTGACATGACAAAGCATTGGTGCCAAGAACAGAACGTTACCAATTATTATACACACAATTTCCGCAGCTGTACGTGTTCTGAAAATAACCAGCGGCGCGTTACATGGTTATCGTTATTGCCAGTCACGATGGTTATGGACCTCGAATTGTCGCTTTTCAATGTGGACGGATGATTTTCCCCTTGTCACCAATTCTCCACAGTCTTCAGCGCAGCCGAATCGCAATCAAGATGAGCTAACACCACGTATAGCTGTACTTCATATTGATTTTGTTCCATCTGCGTTTAAAGCACACCGTGACTCTAGCTACCGCAGTGGGTCTGAATACACACGATATGAATAGAAGTGCATCAATCCAGGTTACAGTACTGGATTGACTTAATTAGGCTGCCAACGACACTAGAGGATAACGTTAAGTGGGCATTCAAATTTTCGTCAAACAGAAGACGTCGAGTTGGATGTGAAACAATCATTTTCTCGCGTTCTCCGCCCTGTCAGCACTTGCACCGCTTACCATTTTCATTCGGCCTCCTTCCTCATAAACTATGCACTTTTTTTTCGGGATAAAGCAAGTTTTATTACCTGAGGCTTTCAAGTGTTGAGCGCAGTGAACTCAATGCACCTGGGCTTTGTGCTACTGAACTCCGAATCGTGTTGAGTGCTGAGTAAGGCACTACATCTTATTACGAATTAAAATAAGGTGAATATGCAGTCCAAAGAAACCTACCGTCAGCATGAAGTCTATATACATATATATATATACATATATATATATAAACCCAAGGTCCACTACAACTTCACGAGTAAGTAACCTTCATACCGGATTTTGTCATAGAAGACGCCAGACGTCTGTCCCTAAAGCAATAAACAAACTTGGAATAAGCTACTGAATGTTTTCTCGACATTTGGGGCATCGGATATACATGCAAATAGGTCGAAGGGTGCCTTCAGATGCACAATGGTCGCTAATGTTGTACAGTTCGCCGTGTTTTCGCTCGCTAAGCTGGGTAGCTAAGCTGAAAACCTACCATTGCCTGTTAGCCGACAACTCTGGCGCGTCGTTGTAAGGCAAAGCAGAGCAGTGCAGTATGTTGGTGGAATTTGAGAACAGCCCAATCGGGCAGATGACGTGCAAAAGTCAGCATTCAGTGAAACCCAACAAAAAGATTCAGTAATTTAACGATAAGGTTCAGCATAGCTCAATTTATAATCACGCGCCTATTCAAAGCATCATTTCAAGACCGTTTCGTTCAGAATCCAACTGTGTGAGATGCCGTGTACATGAAACATTCCCTGAGATTGAGAAGATGAACTGAAGAAAATTGGTTGAAGAAACGGGATTCCTGGTAAAGTAGGCGATTAAAATAACATACAAAGAAAATACGATTGGCGAGAAAAGCCCCAAAATTTGTACTTTTAACAAAAACTGATGCGGTCAAAATTTATGCTGAAGTGAGAAGCACTGTAAAGAATTGACTAAATAAATATTCCGAAACAAGTTTGACTAAAAAATAATTTTCGGAAAATCATATTAAAAAGTACACAGGTTAAAGATTAGAAAAGTCTGAAAGCTAGCAAATGAACTGTGAACCATCCAAGAATATTTGCACACATACAAGGATTTTGAGTCACATTTGTGAGTTTAGTGGTTTTCTGTCAAACAGAGAGTTTTACAAATGACTGACATTATGCGCAGCATTCAATAAGACAAATCATCAACATTCAGTCATATTTACTTTCCCATTTGATGAGGAGATCCTCGAACCAAAACAAGCCTCAAAACACAGAAGCACAGGGTGGCACTCGCGGTTTGGTCACAAAATAGTTGAACCACCTATTTGTCATCACTGGTTTGTCTATCCTTCGACAGCGCGACGTTAGATACTGCCAAGTCCCATCCATCAAGCCTGATAAGACACACGGCTAAACAACCAAGATATCACTGGTTACGAAAAAGCTCACGATTTGTCAGCGCCAGGTTTCCCTGCTTACCACTCAACAATCAACATGAAAATGTCTATCGATGCCGTGGCCCGAGCAACAGTGCTTAAACGAAACGCACAAATAATAAAATCGAGCTGATCGGGAAGATCTATCTCAGGGTTACCGATCCGGAAGTGAAAACGGTGAAGTACAATAGCGACTAGACAGTCTAGTGCGTTTTGCTTCCAACACTATATGGTTAGGTTTTACTATCCCTAAAAATTCCGTTGCTTGGCCAAATATGTGTTGCCTTGATAAAACATATCGTTGATCACTTGAGATATTTAACCGAATGATATCGACTCGATGCATTACTGAAGGTCTCCGCTACCAATGATACCAATTCTAGCTTTCAATTCAGCAGACCCCAACCTACCAAAATTCAACCACACATTCAGTCTCACATTCTGGTTCAACTGTTTACTAGTGCAATTGGATTTTATTAGAATATTCGAATGTGTGTACTCAAATCTCGTTGTGCGCGGTCACCATTCCTTCTCAGCAACACACACGAGATTAGCTGTCATGTCACACGTCAACACGTCTAGTCTACAGGTCTAGTCAACACGTCTGCCCACACATTCCGACAAGTGCTGTGACTTAAAATTATTATCGTAATCAGTGGTGAAATTTGTTGGCCAGATTTGGTTTGTGTGACGTATCCACCTGGCTGGACCAACTTGAAACTCGTAGAGCACCCTGCCTCGACGGCGATGGATGTGTCCTACAATCCACTAAGGTATCTGGCGCTATAGTCCTCAAAAAACAATCTCTGGCCTTCGCTGAAGGAGCACGTGGGTGCTCCATGATACTAATTGAACTGTTCCTTCAAGCTGGTGTTGCAGTAACTAACCTGCCTCTTCTGTGGTCGGATAGTGTCATGCGGTGTTCAAAGCCTCCTCCGAAGCCCTGTTTCTGCTGGTGACAGTTTATCAGTCGAGTTGGGGCTTGCGTCGCTCGATATGCCAGCAAGAGAAGTTGCAAAAAAATTTCTGGTCGTTTCTCTTCTCTGGACTTTTAAAGTGCCCGCTTAAGTGCCAACAAAGCGCTAAGCCTGTTGTAAGGAGAAGAAACCAGCTAGTGGATCATTCATACAAGGCGCATGTTACAGATTGAGGGCAGCGTTTTTGCCTAGAGCAGTTGTACCATTCTCGTTAATCGCGAAAACGGTGGAATAAATGGGTAGGTCATTGAAAGCCATGCTGGCTTTGGAAGGTGGTTTTGTTACTTTTCTTCTAACCTGGTGCTGCACCATGTTATCCCCCTTTTTTGTTAATTTGATTTTGCGCCTAACCATTCGACTGTGCTAAAACTGAGGCGTGCACATGATTTAGGCCACACTCCTGATAAAAGTCTTCGAACGTCAACGTAAATTGACTGTCGTTATCGGATTCAATAGTCCCTACTGCTCCAAGACCAATGAACAATGGTTGGAGTTCCGGGACTGCAGTGGCAGTTGTGAAAACGTTCACCAGACGAATTTCGGCCGTTTGATGTAAGCCTCGAGTACGATCAAAATTTGATGACCACCCGATGGAGCTGCATATTCGATGTCAAGACAGTCGATTGCGGTGACGACCGTCGGTAGGTTTACACGGATAATTTGGATGCTTCTGCACACCGCAGGCAAGATTTGAGACTTGCTCGATTTGGCAGTCCATCAAACGTCATCAGACTTAACTCCGAGCACGGGCCTCCCACCTGTTTGCTCCCAGGTGCCTTTTATGAACCGGATTCAGGACGGCCGCTTGTAACTTATTTGGGATGACAACCCGTTCTGAAAGCAAACGGTATCCATCGACTAGTGATAGTGCCTCATGTCGGTTGAAGTGATATATCAAATCGCCTTCTGGGTAGGTACGTTGCCGCTGATTGTGGTGGTGCTTGATGACCTGCTGCAGCACAGGGTCTGCGTCGGTAACCTGGCGGACCATGTCGGCAATCACTGGGAGAATACGAACTGCTTCCGATACTACGCGGTTAACCTCCGGCTCCAAGGAAATTGTTGCGACTACAGTATCTTCTGATTCTGGCCTACTTGAATCAATGAGTCATGACAATGCGTCGACTCTTCCAAAGCTGTTGTTGGACTGCTGCTTGATTTTGAAGTCTTATCCCAGAAGCAGAGTGGTCCATCGCCGAAGGCGGTTAGCTGTATATGTCAGGATTCTTTCGTTCAAGCCAAACACAGCAAGGACTATCTTGTACTAGGTCAGTAGGGTGAACTGACGGCCGTAGAGCATTTTATGAAAATGTTTGACGGCCAAAGTTCGTTTTCTCTCTGACTGTAGTTGTGCTTGGTTGATGTCAGGGATCTGGCCGCATGTGCAATAACTTTCTGGAGTCCCAGTAAAATCTCATGTTATGTGCTCCAATGAACGCAGTCGGTGTGGTCGTGCCTGCCGAATTTTAGTCTGTTTGCCTATGGGTCTCTCGCCCACTATTTCATTTGTCATCCAGAAAAATCGCACCAAATAGATTCACATTCGCTCGGATACGACCACCGGACTTTGGTGTCATTCTCTACCTTCCGCCTAGAAGGTTCAGCGTGTGACTTGCCGTTCGGCATTAGCACAACTAAACAATCAGCCGAATCAGTGAATATAACACCCCAAACAGCATCTTCCCCACATCCAGTTCCTTTGAACCAGCGCCCAATCCATATTTGTGCAGGTATTGGGTCACGAAATAAGCAAGGATGCTAGTGACAGCCATGGGCGGCCCATTCTTCTGTAAACCTGCCCGATAGATCTGCACATGTATCAGGCTTTTGTGTCATCTTCCCGATTTCTCTGACTTTCTGTCAACCAGCCTGATATAATCCGTTTGTTCAGACGACACTCTCCGATGTCATAGACCGATATGTGTTACGGGACGAAACGCGTACTTCGAAACTCAGTATCCATAACTGGTATCCATAACTGGCTTAACCAGCTTTTTGCAACATGGCTCTATTTAATTCCAAATTGATCCTAATTTAGTGCGGTCGTCATGTTCGGAAACGCACTCAAACCAAGCCGGTTCATTCGGAAACATCGCCAGCGTAAACTGAAAGCACCAGAGCGGGTCAGCAAAACTTGCATGCCATTGACATACAAGAATTATTCTCCTGAGTGGAGTTTCGTGTATATTTATTTGTGCAAGATGCCAGACTCCCAAGTTCACAATAGTCCAACCCACGGAAATTGCCTGGATAATTCCCTCCGTTTCACAAAGTTTTGACAAAACCATCGAGGCGTTAGTTTGCTTTCGGCGCAAAAGCCTCGACAGGTCAGGTGAGTAATTCATCAGATTGGCCGAGTTTTATGGCAGACGGTGAGCCGTTCAGCAATGCTTGTTTTGTGCAGTGAACTGTCTCAATTTTGAAATTCACTTTTAGAGTCCTATCAGAAATGCGTCTGCCGAAGTCGCACGACCGATGCGTCGGAATGGGACAGGACAAAATCATTTTCGTCTGGCTTGGCTTCTTTGTTTTTCAGTTTAGATGGCCTTAATTGATGAGTAGCCTTGGATGCCGGTGATAACTTTTTTGGTCTACGCTGTTTCTCACATACCACGAGAAATTTCTTAAGCTATGAGATCCCACAAACGTTTGGGCGAGTTGAGCTTTGTGCTTTAGATTCCAGCCGCGTCCGTTGAAGGCACGTCTTACCTAATAAACATACCGCGTCACAATTTCTACAACTGCTGTTCAGTTCACCTGGCGGATTCCAGCGCAACAGTCATCAGACAGTCAAAAGAATCGTCGCTCCATATCACAACTCCAACATTTAAATCTGTATGGTGTACCGTGCCTAGCGCGTATCCTGCCATTAGAGCGGCAGTGACCATCTCTATGATTACTGACCGACGATTGAAAATAATGTATCGATTCGGCAAACCCTTCACTCTCACGTAATTTGTATCCACTTGTACCACCAAACCGATTTGAATGCTTCTTACATCTGCCGCTTCACAAAACTTATTCAAATAATCGGCATTTTGAATAATCCATGGACTCGCCAGTAGAAATGACTGTGGTTGTGCCTTCGTGGAAGAAGTTGCAAGTAGAAATTTTGCACCGACTGCTGACGGTACATTTTCACCGAAATGGCCAATCTTATTTAACAGTTCCCCTGTATCACGATGTGCTGTTCCGTGGATGAATATATGGTCAGCGTACTTTGCATGAAGTTAACTCACGACACTCAGTCTCACAACAGTCTTAAACAGCACCGGAGCTTGGTGCTGTCAGGCTTGGTCAGTAAATTGCTGAACCAGGTGTTCGCCCTCATTATTGCTTATTCCTTTCCTCTATTCTTAGTTTTTCTTGTTTCGGTTTTGCGCCGATAATTCCTTCCTTGTTTTTGACCAGAACATATACCGTTCTTTGACTTGGTCGTCGCACGTGTTATTTACGTCAAAACATAGTTTCGCTATCTTGTAAACAGGTGACTTTGAGTCAGTGTGAACTGTTCGATCCGCTGAGAATTAGAAGGTCCTAAACCGGTGTATGGAAACCGGCATACTACCACGATTTGAGGTTTGTACAGTTTTATTATTTTCTTATTAAATTTATAACAAATGTTTGTAGATAAACCTCCATTTGAACGGTTGGTTTTTGGGGTTTTGAGCGTAACAAAACGTGGTCCAACAGATTCCTGGAAACAATCTATAGTACTCAAATCTTAGAATTCAAGTGTCCCGGACATTCGCCCAAATAGAAATTGTAAACTGGGAACTGACAACAAAATAGAAGCGGCAAGTTACTTGAAACGATGTCGCACACATAACACGCTACCTTCACAGAAGATAGCATTAAGTGTAACGCCAAGCAGTAACACGGATTCTGAACGTAACTAATCGTGATCCAACAGAATTTTGGAAACAAATTGTAAGTAGGACACCAAGTTCCGACAGCCCCTCGTCATACTCTATCAGGAAACATCCATTGAACCCAAGAAAAATTCACGACCAAACATCCACCATATCCGTGGTTAGGATTGGTCAACGCCAGGTTTCTGTACTCACTACTTAACAATCAACACCAAATTACTTAGTAGTGCTGTGTCATCAAAAAGATCGATTAACGAGACGCGCAAATAATACACTCACCCAGGTGGGAAGGAAATATCTCACCGTCATCTATGTAGAAGCGAAAACGGTGAAGTACAATACCGATTAGACAATCTGCTCCGTTTTCCTTTAAACACTATATGATTGGGTTCTACTACCAATAGAAACTACGTTTTCTAGTCAAATATGAGTTGCCTTGATAAAACATATCGTTGATCACTTGAGACATTTAGCCGAATGATATCGACTCGATGCATTACTGAAGGTCTCCACTACCAATGATACCAATTCTAGCTTTCAATTCAGCAGATCCCAACCTACCAAAATCCAACCACACATTCAGTCTCACATTCTGGTTCAATTGTTTGCTTGTGCAATTTTACTTTATTCGAGCCAATGAATATTCGAATGTGCGCACTCAAACCTCGTTGAGTGGGATCACCATTCCCACTCAGAAACACACAGGAAATTGGCCGAAATTTCAGACCACATACAAAATCGAGTCAACACGTCTGCCCGCACGTTCCGACTGGCACGTGCATCATCATTATCAATGTTGAAATCTATTGACCGGATTTAGTATGTGCGCTGTATCTACCTGGCTGGGCCAACTTGAAACTCGTACTGCACCTATCCGTGGTGGCGAACATGGTGCCCTATAATCCACATAGGTGTCTGGCGCTATAGTCGTGAACAATCACTCACTGGCCTCCGCTGAAGTAGCGCGCAGGTGCTCCATGATGCCAGTTGAACGGCTTCCCGAATCTAGTGTTACGGTGACCAACCTGCCTTTTCTGTGGTCGGATAGTGTCGTGCGGTATTCGAATTCCTCTCCGGAGGAATGTTTTTACTGATGAGGCTCCATTGGGCGAGTTAAGGCTCGGCGTCGCTAAATATGCCAGCAAGAGCATTTGCAAAATTGCTCCCGTTCGTCTTCCTCTTCTGGACTTCTGAAGTGGCCGCATCAGAGTGTCAATCATGGAACCAAGTACATTATCGACCGCACTAAGAAGGTGCATTTTACTCGGCGCACTCTGGAGCCATATTCATCAATACGAGCAAGCACGTAATCAAGGCACTGTCACAATCTGTGCTGGTTGGAACCCATGACAATGAGCACGTCCAAGTAGCCAGCAAAACCGGAAGCATCCTTCAACATAATACCATGATCTGTTGGAATATGGCTGGTGCTGTTTTGACACCGAATGTCAGTCCAGTAAACTAGAACACACCGTGTTACATTTAGATCGTCACAGGTTCTCGGGCCTCTTCCTCAACTTCATCTTGGAGGTAAGAGTCAAGCAATTTCACCTTTGCGTAACATATACCCTCATCCAGGCTCGCAGACAAATCGTCCGGAAGAGGCACGGGGTATTGATGCATATCCAGTACAGCACTGAGATCACTCAAAAAGCCTGCACATTGCCGGATGGCATGTGGAGATGTTCACTGGGAAAATTTCCGGCCATTTACTGTAAGCCTCGACTACGACCAAAATGTGTTGGCCGCCCACTCGACCTGCTTAGTCGACGTGACGACGAGACCCAGGTGCCGTCGGTTGCGTTCACGACCGCAGATAGGTTTTCATGGTTAATTTGGATGCTTTTGTACACCGCAGGTAAGCCGTGAGACGTTCACAAATTGGCAGTCCATCAAAGGGCAGTAGAGGTAACCCCGAACAAGAGCGTTCCGTCTGTTCAGTCCCGATTGCTCTTTTGGAAACCGATCCAGGACGGCTCCTTGTAACTGCTTCGGGATGAAAACGCGTTCTCAAAACCATAACGATCCATCGGCTAGTGATAGTGCGTCACGCCGGTTAAATAGGGTCCCAGATCGTCTTTCGGTTGGGTACGCGATCACCGATTGCGGTGGTACTTGATGATATGCTGCTGCCGCACAGGGTCATGTCCGGCGACCTGGCGGATCTTGTCGGCAGTCACTGGGGAATGCGAACCGCCTCGGATACTACGCGGGTAACCACCGGCTCCAAGATCGCTATTGCGACTACAATATCTCCTGGTTTTGGTCTACTTGAATCGATGAGTCGCGACAATATGCCGGCTTTTCCGAGGCTGTTGGTGGTCTGCTGGTTGATCTTGAAGTCGTACCCTGGAAGCAGAGTGGCCTATGGCCCAAGGCGGTCGGGAGTATATGCCGAGATTCTTTCCTCCAAGCCAAACACAGCAAGCGGTGACTTGCGATAGGTCAGTATTGAGAGCTCACGGTCGTGGTGCATTTTATGAAATTATCTGACGGCAAATAGATCGCCAAAGCTTCCTTCCCCGTTTGACTGCAGATGTGTCCGGCTGATGTCAGGGATGTGGCCGCATGTGCAATGGTCTTCTGGCTACTTTCTGGAAATACACGTGAAATCCTAGCGTAAATTCCTTGGTTCAGAGCCTCCGACTCCACAACGATTTCCAGCGATGGATAGTAGTGGGTGAGTAGAACATCGGAATTCAGCATGGATTTACCAGGGTCAAAGTCGCGTGGGCATTCTTCTGACCATGTTCACTTGTGGTCTTTAGTAAGTAGCTGGTTTAGTGGGCCTCGGAGGCGATGCATAGCAGGAAGGAGGAACGAACTGTAGTGACTGACGAGACCGAGGAAGGACCTGAGGGACGTCACGTCTGTGGGTGCTGGCATACGTCTGATAGCCTCGATGATCTTCGGGTCTGGTCGGCGCCATGTTAATGAATGATGAAACCAAGGTACTTTATCGACCGCATGAAGAAGGTGCATTTCTCTCGGCGCACTCTGTAGCCATATTCTTGAATACGGGTAATCAAGCAGGTAATCAAGACGCCGCCACAACTTGTGGGGTTCAGAACCCATGACAATGAGGTCTTTCAAATAAGCAGCAACGCCGGAAGCAACCTTCAGCACCGTATCCGGGTATACTGGAACAGACTCTGGTGCGTTTTGGTCCTCAGACGTTCTCCGGATTCTTCATCAACTTAAATCAAGATTTATGCATCAATTGAATCCATCTTCGTGGAAAAATTCACGCTCATACAGTTGCCCGGACAAATCGTCTGGAAGAGGCAGAGGGTAATGATGGATAGCCAGGAGACCATCGAGATTGCTGGAGAAATCTGCACACTGCCGGATGGCATCGTTAAACTTCTTTAGCAGTACGATCAGTGCGGCTCATGCAGCGTCGGTTGGAGAACACCAGTCTTCTGTAGTCGGTAGAGTTCTTGGTCAACGATCGGTAGGACTGCATATGCCACTGGGCGTTCTGGCCTTCCAGCTGGTTTGGCACTGGGTGAGAGGCACAATTCGGCTCTTGCTTTTGTGCACCGCCTAAGCACATTAGCGAATATAGATGCTTTGCTTTGTGCGAATTTTTTAATTAGACGCCTCGCAAGGTGAATTAGTTGGCGAGCACTTCCGCCTACTGCGTGCGCGAGGCTGAAATTAGAATAATTCGACTTTCTCAGCAGGTTTTGCTTCTCGAATCACTCCACCTCCATGAGATCAAGTTCCGGACATCACGTTAGGTAGCACGTAACTTGTGCTATCGAGCCACTGAAGCTTCTGTGGTGTTCAGTCTCGCCAGTCAATTTCAGTTTACCACCAGAAGCACTACGGGCCCGGTGTACGGTCGGTTACACGTGTGGCTTACCAATTTTTTTCCATGTTCTTTCACTAAGCATCGTGCTATCAGAACCATTATCAACCTGAAAACGAACTGGTATGTTATTGATATGCACCATCGCGAACTACATTTGGCAAGCGAAATCAAATGTGAATGTCGCCGCCACGGGGTTGAACGGCGATTTGTGAGCTGAGGTCGTGTGCGGGTGACGGCGATCACTGACATCTACAGCTGCTGGAACTCACAAGTGGCTGTCGATCATACCAGCGTTGTGATTTAGTTTGATGATGACATTCAACGGTGAGGCTATGTAACGTCTTTTCGGTATTCCGTTCGATTATGATATGCAGGCGGGTTGTGATGCCAACAGCATGAAACGCTCGGAGACTGGAAACCAAAATGGGGCACTTGAACTGAAAGTCCGTCATTGAGCTAAGCTTGAAGCGCTTGCATTTTTGATTGATAATACTGACAAAGGTCATGAAAACATCATCCTCTTTTTTGGTCAACTTAAGGGGATGAAACCTGTGTATCGTCCACGCTCCCTTGTGTCGAGTTTTTGCAACAGCAGTCTGACGTTTCCTCCGTTATCAACTTTGGAAAAATCAGTCTTGAACTGTTCCTCGTACCGGTTGAACCAGGAGTGAAAATTGTGACCAGAAATAGGATCGAATGTGAACTACTTGCTTAAGACAACGGCTGCATCAGTTGAGGGGACAGAAGACTCACGAATACTGAATGCTGCAGTTTAGATAAGCAGTCTCTGAGTCAGCGCTTCAATGAGCTTTAGGTGCGCTTCATCAAACGGCTTTTGTTGTTGCAGCAAAAACTGTCAGAGCTGATCGAATTAGATTGACATCGTGGGTTTCCGTTCGTCAATCATAAAAATGGTATGTTCCTCAGCTTTTTTCTTAGCCTCAGCCTCCCAAGGTAGCGCTTGCGACAAAACAACCGAAGTTGCAACTGTATATAAACGCCCAAACGGAAGTCAACAACACATGCACAGCGCCCTATATATATATATATATATATATGGATATTTAGGGTGAGCGGCGACGAAGTTCAGGAAATTGTGCCGCCTTCTGGATGCGCCATTGGCAACCGGCATTCGACCAATACTGGGCCATGATTGGCTGTTGGGTCCGAACATTCAACTTATCAGAGCTCGGCTTGATACCGGACGAGATTGTTCCGAACTATCGGTCAATCTTGTGCGGAATAGGCTTCTCGACCGTAACGGTACCTAACTGAGAGCAGCAAAGAGGGATCCGTGTGAACTTCCGCCTAACAAACACATTGATTGATGATTCCCTTGGGTGCCACCGTAAGATTTGTTGGTCTACGCTGAATCTTATGTGCCACGAAAAATTTGTTTGGGTATGAGAACCCGCAAGCGTTTCGGTGAGTTGAGCTATGTGCTTTGGCTTTCAGCTGCATCTGTAGAGAATGGTCAATCCCTACTAAACACACGGCACCAAGTGTTTCCCTGAGGGATTCACAGCATAATTCCACACGCTCACAATCTCTACAACTTCTGTTCGGCTTACACTGAGGTGCTTGAACAATTCCACTACATCAGTCATCAGACTCCTTCACACGAATCGTGCCCTCATATCAGAACTCCGACATTTTCTAAATCCACATTTCGTCCCGTGTCTGGTGCGCATCCCGCCATTGGAGTGGCAGCCAAGGATTCACGCATGGATACACGGGCTCGAGGATTTCGCCCAAGTTTCCAGAATCTGTTTTGTGCTTGTCGTTCAGACGCTGCCGTTCGCCTGAAAGGCACAAGTGAAAGATGGGTGTAGCACTGCCCTTCAACTTTTCAGTGTGTGTCGGTAAGTTTGCCCGCGCAAGGTCTCGCAGAAAATTGCCTGATAGTATTTTGAACTGCGTTCTGGATGGAGCGTTAACAAATGTCGGAGGAAGGTTATTCTACGCATCAAATTCCCGAAATGAGAAAGCATTTTGCCTAATGAACGTGTGCGTTCTGAGCTTGGAAATCTTCTTAGCATGTCCCCGCCATGTGTTTGCCGGATTAACGTTCACAAACCTGTTGAACAAACCTTGTTCAAGCAAGGCAAAGGTAAGAATTAAGTCTTTTCTGAGGCGAGGCCACTCTAGGAGAACTAGGTCAAGCTCCACGAGACGCGTTTCATATACCACTGCTAGCGAGCACTTCTATAGCAGCTCGCTGTACACGCTCATATTCAAGAAGCGTTCTAACGTCGGACTCACAAGGTGGGTAGGTAATCAGGGAGAAGTTGAGCAGAATTATTCTAGAAAAATGAATGCTAGTTGGACCTATTTATCCTGGTGCTGTGAGAAGGAAACTTTCGAAGAGAGACCCACATGCATGAAAATGGCGCTCGCTTCGCCCCACTGACGGACACAGTGACGCACTTTTCATCATCCACGGGAAGGTGCTAGTCGAACGACCACTGCTCTGCACGGTCTACATCGATTTAGAGGGTACTGACACAAAAATCTCAGGATTTCAAGCCGTCCGATAAAAGCAAAACATGGGCGTGCAACAGTTGAGACCTCTTTTACAGTAGACATCGAATTCCTTGTGATAGCTGGCGGCCCATCCAACTGCGTGCTGGTTGTTTTAAGACGAACAGCGCGCCAGCCTCGTGGACTTTCTCAACAATGGCCCTATAGAAGTATTCCACCGAAGCTGGTCCCAGTTTATGATGCTCAACAATGATGCGCACTCCTGAGAAATCTTCACGGTCCGATTTCCAAAGCCACGTTTGGAATTCGGGATTTCTGGCCCACCACCATTACAACCACTGACCGACGATTAAAATAATGTACTGTTACGGCAAACGTTCGAATGTCACATAATTCTTATCCACTTAATCCATCCAAATTATTTCAATGCTCTCTAGGTTATCCTACACACAATTTGTGAATAAACGTTATTATTATTATTTGGCGCTTCACAGAACTTATGCGTTTGAAATTTTGATTAGTCGATGAACTCGTCAGTAGAAATGCGCGTGTTGCAGCTCGCGAGGAAGAACTTGGAAGTAGAATTTTTAAACGGATTCCTGACGGCATATTTTCAGTGAAATCGCCAGTGTCACTCAACAGTTCTCTCATATAACAGTGCGCTGTTTTGTGGATGAATACCTGGGCGGCATATTTCTCATCAAAAACACCACGAGCAAGTAGACCTTACCACGGACTGCAATTTTGCCCCGCATCTACTAAGACAAATGATCAACATTCAGTCATAGAAAGAAAAGCCCCTTAATTGACGACACCTTTATTAGGGGTAATTGGAGACTTTCGAATCAAAGCGAATCTTGAACAGCTCAGGACAACAGACATGTAATCCTGTCTTGATCAGTAAATCGCCGCACTAATTGTTCGTCCTCAATAGCTCAATAGCTCCCTCTGTTTCGACAGCTCGACGTCAGGTTCTGTCAGGAGACCTTTATTGAACCTGGGAAAACACCCAACAAAAACTCCAACATATCCGTGGTTACGATTCGTCAACGCCAGCTTCCTCTTCCCACTACTCAACAATCAACACCGAATTACTTATGAATGTTTTTCTCAAATAAGATCGTTTAAACGACACGCTGAACAATTAAACTCACCCTGTCTCTCCTCTTCCCCAGTGTCACCTATGCGCAAGTAGAAAGGATGAATTACAATATCGAGTGGAGAGTCTATGCGGTTTTACTTTCAACACTACATGGTTGGGTTTTACGATCCCCAAAAAACACGGTGCCCAGCCAAATATGCCTTGCCTTGATAAAACATACCTTTGATCACTTGAGACACTTGGCCGAATGATATCGACTCGATGTACTACTGAAATTCTCCGCTACCAATGATAGCAATTCTAGCTTTCAATTCATCAGATCCCAATCCACCAAAATCCAACGTAACATTCAGTCCCACATTCTGGTTCGATTGTTTACTTGTGCAATTGTATTTCATTAGAACCAATGAATATTCGGTTGTGTGTACGGTCCTTGTTGTGTGTGCGGTCGCCATCCCCCTCAGCAACGCATAGGAAATTAGCCGTCATGTGAAACCACCAACAGAATCTAGTCAACATGTCTGCCCGCACGTTTCGACTGGTACTGTAACTTCAAATTATTATCATCATCATGGTTGAAATCTGTTGGCCTGATTTAGTATGTTTGCTGCATCCACCTAGCTGGACCAACTTGAAACTCGAAGTGTACCTAGCAGTGGCGGCGATGGTGGTGTCCTGGAACCCAAGTAGGTGTCTGGCGTTATAGTCGTGAGCAAAAACTTTCTGGCCTTCGCGGAAGCAGCGCGCGGTTGCTGCATGATACTAATTGAAGTGTTCCTTCAGTCTGGCGTTGCAGTAACTAAACTGCCTCTTCTATGGTTGAATAATGTCATGCGGTGTTCAGAGCCTCCTCCGCAGCCCTGCTTCTGCTGGTGACGCTCGCTCGAGCGAGTTGGTGCTTGGCGTCGCTCGATATGCCAGCGGAAGAATATGCAACATCTCTTCCGTTCGTTCTTTACCTCCGGACTCCTAAATTGCTTCCTTCAGCGTGTCAACGACGCGCTCAGCCGTTCGATTGTGGGGAAACGGTGGAGAATGCACATAGTTTACAACATCTCGATAAAATGAATTGACTGTCGTTATCGGATACAATAGTCTCTTTTGCTCCAAGACCAATGAACAATGTTTGGAGTTCCAGGACTGCAGTGATAGTTGTGGACCTCCTCACTAGAAAAATTTACCGCAATTTGCTGTAAGAGTCGACCATGACCAAATAGTGTTGGCCACCCCCTGGACGTGCAGGAAGACGGTCGATTTCGGAGACGACCGTCGGTAGGTTTACACGGAAAATTTGGATGCTTCAGCACACCGCAGGCAAGATTTGGGACTTGCTCGATTTGGCAGTCCATCAAACGTCATCAGACTTAACTCCGAGCACGGGCCTCCCACCTGTTTGCTCCCAGGTGCCTTTTATGAACCGGATTCAGGACGGCCGCTTGTAACTTATTTGGGATAACAACCCGTTCTGATATCAAACGGTATCCATCGGCTAGGGGTAGTGCGTCATGACGGTTGAAGTGATATATCAGATCGCCTTTTGGGTAGGTACGTTGCCGCTGATTACGGTGGTGCTTGATGACCTGCTGCAGCACAGGGTCTGCGTCTGTAGCCTGGCGGACCATGTCGGCAATCACTGGGAGAATACGAACTGCTTCCGATACTACGCGGTTAACCTCCGGCTCCAAGGAAATTGTTGCGACTACAGTATCTTCTGATTCTGGCCTACTTGAATCAATGAGTCATGACAATGCGTCGACTCTTCCAAAGCTGTTGTTGGACTGCTGCTTGATTTTGAAGTCTTATCCCAGAAGCAGAGTGGTCCATCGCCGAAGGCGGATAGCCGTATATGTCAGGATTCTTTCGTTCAAGCCAAACACAGCAAGGACTAACTTGTACTAGGTCAGTAGGGTGAACTGACGGCCGTACAACATTTTATGAACTTTTTTTCGGCAAGCGCGATCGTCAAAGATCCCTCTCCCATTTGACTGCAGATGTGCTCGGCTGATATCAGTGACCTGGCCGCTTGTGCAGTGGGCTTATGGCTGCTTTCTTGAAATACATGTGAGATCACTGAATACACTCATTTGCAAATCGGTTTGTTTTCTCGAGAGACTCACTTGGAACCTAACTAAATCTATCGTTTGCGATGTTTCTAGACAACTGAATGTGCTTCGTTGGGCCACCTCATGTTCCAGGTGCTTCGATATTCGAGATATTGTGATACATCTATCTAGGAAATGCAGTGCTCATAAGGTTGTCAAAGAATTTCCGGCAAAATTATGAGTAATGCATTAAATCGTGCATTTTAAATCGTTGCTCAAATTCTTCAGTTCAATTCCTCCCACTCCACAACGATTTCCAGCGATGGATCGTAATGGGTGAGTAGAACGTCGGAACTCAGCATGGATTTGCCAGATTCAAAGGCGCATCGGGATTTCCCTGACCATGCGGTTTGTTCAGTGGACCCCGGAAGCGATGCATGGCAGGCAGAAACGAAGTGTATTGACTGACAAGACAGACGAAATTCCTGAGGCACGTCACGCCTGTGGGTGCTGACATAGGTTCGAGAGCGTTGAAGTCCTCCGGCTCTGATCGGCGGCCACGTTGGTCAGTGATAAAACGAAGGTACATTATCGACCGCATACAGGGGTTGCATTTTGCCCGGAGTACACTGAAGCCATATTCCTAAATACCACCAAGCACCTAATCAAGGTGTTGCCACAATTCGTGGCGGGTGGCCGCCACAACTTGTGGGGTTCAGAACCCATGACAATGAGGTCTTTCAAATAAGCAGCAACGCCGGAAGCAACCTTCAGCACCGTATCCGGGTATACTGGAACAGACTCTGGTGCGTTTTGGTCCTCAGACGTTCTCCGGATTCTTCATCAACTTAAATCAAGATTTATGCATCAATTGAATCCATCTTCGTGGAAAAATTCACGCTCATACAGTTGCCCGGACAAATCGTCTGGAAGAGGCAGAGGGTAATGATGGATAGCCAGGAGACCATCGAGATTGCTGGAGAAATCTGCACACTGCCGGATGGCATCGTTAAACTTCTTTAGCAGTACGATCAGTGCGGCTCATGCAGCGTCGGTTGAAGAACACCAGCCTTCTGTAGTCGGTAGAGTTCTTGGTCAACGATCGGTAGGACTGCATATGCCACTGAGCGTTCTTGGCTACCAGCTGGTTTCGAACTGGGTAAGAGGCACAATTCGGCTCTTGCTTTTGTGCACCGCGTAGTCTCATCGGCGAATATAGATTTGTGCGAATTTCCTAAGTAAGCGCTTTGCAAGGTGATTTTGTTTGTGCGCATCCCCCGGTGCTGCGCGCGTGAGTTTGCAATCAGAAACGTTCGACTTTCCCAACAGGTTCATCCAGTCAACTTAATCCAGCCCCATGAAATCAAGTTTCGGGCATGACGTAAGGTGGCACGTGGCTTGTGCCGTCGAGCCAGTGAAGCTTATGGGGTGGTCATTCTCGCCAGTCAATTTCTGTTTACCACCGGAAACATCTCGTGCCCGATGTACGGTCGGTCTCAGGTGCGACTTACCAATAGGTTTCCATGTTCTTTCACTGAGCATCGTGATGTCGAAACCCTTATCAACCCTAAAACGAACCGACATGTTATTGATATAAACTTTTGCGAACTTTATGTGACAAGCAAAATCGACTGTGAACGTCACCGTCACCGAGTTGGGCCGCGATTTGTGAGCTGCTTGTTGGTTTGCGGTTGGTTACGGCCCCTGATATCTACATAAATCTTTTTTGTGTCCACGACGACTGCAACTATAACGTTTATGGCGCCTAAACCGGCAACAAAGAGCAAAGTGCCACTCACCGCCATGCCAGCAATTTGTGAGAATCTTGCTCTTTTTCGGTCGGGCTTGTTGTCAGATTTCTTTACCGAGCTGGAGGTGATTGCGTGTACACAACTGCTTGAAACCATGATTGGCGGATCGTGCCCGTGTCGTGCTTTGAGATACCTGGCGACCAGCAGATCGCGTGCTGTTTATTTTGGAACCACCATTGCGTCGGTCCCGATAGTGATCTTATGGAAGTCTTCCACTGAGGCTGGACCCAGTTAAACTTGTTCGTGAAAGATGCGCATTCGTGAGAACACCTCATGGTTCGTGTTTCGAATCCTCGTTTGAAGTTTGGGATTTCTGGCCCACCACCACTGCAACCACTCACCGGCGATTAAAATAATATACTTCTTCGCCAATTATTCGAATGTTACGTAATTCTTTTCCACTAACTCCGTCCCACCGATTTCACCGCTCCTCATATCTGTGTACAATACTTCGACGTATTCATGAAATCCCAATTGAGTGACGCGCAAAATCACAAGCCACAAATTGTGGGTTCTTGACATCTCTTCATAGAATGCGTTACTTCATGTATAAAATACGTAATAAAAGGGGGGCTTCCGTCTATTTTGGGGGTTTTCTTCTAAATTGTTGCACGAATTATTGCAAGTCAAAAGAAGGCCTGGAGAAGACGGCAAATTGATCCTAGTTCTCGACACGAGCCTTCGCACAACATGCGGTAACGAAAAATGGTCAAGATGCGCGCGTACATAATGGTCGACCAATTTGGTTTGGTATGTCAAAGCTTAAAAGTCAATGCGGGATTACAAATGCATATCGAGTCCGCGAGGTAGATGTAGTAAACAGCAGGCTCAGACAAGGGAAGGGTTTGACCAGGGGAAAGGAAGTTCACCGCCCCACCAAAGCCAGCTTGGCTTTCCTAAATTACCCTCACTCAGCACAGGACACTAGCGACTATAAGGGGCAAAAATGGTACAATCGAATCTAGCCACAGTCACCTCCAATAGACCTTCACGTTCCCTACGGTGACCGAGCTTCTATGGCTCACCCACTCCCTGTAGCATGCATATCTCTGGTTACTGAAACATCGGGAGTCTTTGGTACGACTTTCCTGACGCACCCATCCGATCCATGTATGGAAACCGTTACTATACCTTTTGATCCGGCAAGCATTAATACCAGCATTAATACCACGCATTAATACCAGCTCACCCACTTAAGTTTTTTCTGATAGTCGTCCATTTATGCCGCGATTGAAGCAGTGGAAAGTACTCTCTCAGCCAGCGGCTCCGAAACATGCCGTAATCCTGGATCTTCGTCAATAGGGACGACTGATACTCATGGTAGCAGTAAATGGTTCCGGGTTAATACATCAATGTTACCAGGATCATCTAGCACTGGGACCAATGGGTGTCTGTTCAGTATTCGCTCCACTTCCGTTAGATATTTCGTCAGCAAATCCACTGTTGACACCTGCTCCCGAGAAACTGCAACAGAAGCACGTCGACTTGGTCGTATCACCCCCCAGCTGCCACCTCTGTGTCTGGCATAAGGGGGATCAAAGTGCCAGTCACGTTGTCGTCGTAACATATCATCCTTCACTTTGTTGCAATCCAACGTCTCCAAGAGTTGTTTCGGCCCCGTTTCTGTCCCCAACAAAATTGGTATCTCCAGCGCTACACTTCCTTTGGAATTCCTCGTTGATTGATGAATCGAGAAAATGCCATGAGAAAAGAGTTGGTGGATAGCAAATAAGCCAATTCTATATGTATCGTACGGGTTTGCAAGCATGTAAAGATACAGCTATATCGCTTCCTCGTAATACTGCCTTCGCGAGTTTGAAACGGTCCGAAGTAGTCGAGACCTGTCGCTGCAAAGGGGTATTCTGGCCTTACTCTGGCAATTGGGATATACACCATGAATTTTTCCGCTGGGAGAGCTGACCTTACTTTGCATCCCATGAATCCCCTGGTGATTCGCTTGACAGCTGTGGTAACACCTAAGATCCAATACCGTTGTCGTATAGCAGCCAGAGTATGCGAATTGCCCATATGACCTTCGAATTCACGATAGTGATTAATGATGCCTCGCGTTACCGGGTGATCTCCTAGGAAGATTATAGGGTGTTTTGCGAATTCTGGCAGAGCGCTATTGCCCAGTCGACCACCCACACATAGCAGACTATTGAAAACGATCGGATGTAACTTGCAAATAAGCAATTTCTTACATAGTTTTTTATATGGCTTTGGGTTGAGCTTGTAAGTCGCACTGAACTTCAAGGGAAAAGTTTTTAGGCGAACATACCGCGAGATCGAATGTTCTGCTTCATTCAGTTCGTCGAACCGCAGAGTATTCTTAAATTCAATACCCTTACCAACTCTTTTACTACGGAGGCAAGGGTTAAGCCTGGCAAACCAAGCTACCGCTCGCTGTAGCCCTACCCGCGATGAGTATGAGAGCAACACACCTGTTGGAAGGTCGCTTGTTGCGGTAACTAAATCTTTAACGGTTCTATTCAACTCTAATTCTGCGGGCTTACGACGAAGTTATTCTATCACTCTTAAGCCAGGGACTCGGGACCTTGAATCCAAAGCTTCAATAGCTGAGAATGTTTCGTACGGACGACACGTGAGGCACAGTCGGCCGGGTTCATCTTGGTGAGAAAGTGTTGGTATTTTCGTTTATGAAGCCGAATTTGTTCGCCACGAAGGTTCTAAACCTCAAACTTATGCTAAAAATATAGTGCAGCACAGTCATTGAGTCTGTCTAAAAATATATGTTGTCGAACCGGACTTCAAGCTGCTTCAACAGGTGGCCAGTTAATCTAACGCTAATACAGAAGCCTGAAGTTTAAGGCGCGGGATAGTAACTGACCTGAGAGGTGCTACTCTTCATTTTCAAATCAAAAAAATGCAACTAACTTGCTGTAGCAACCCATATCTCAAGTAAGCTAAGGATCCATAGTACGGTGCCATTGGGGCCAATGAGGCGCACTGGAAGAAACCCTATAAATGCTGACGGAACTTACACTGAATTCGAGCTTATATTAGCAGTGAGCGAAGTGGGTGTCTTCACGTAGCTGTCCGTATGCAGCAAACGATGATGGCGTTTGCCACGTGTTGACACGTCGCAATGATTGAGGGCTCCGTATGTCTGCTCGGTTGTTGGATTTCAAACAATTAAGGCACAGATTACGTTCCCTCAACGCCCGAAGTTTCTCTTCTGAAGAATCAGCCTGGAATGCGACACAATTGCATAAGAAGCGACGGCCCGTACACACCGGACATTTCAGGGCCTTGGATGCAGCGGCGCTAAAGTGTGGACGAGGGAGCTTGCTGCATCGATTAATATCATCCACACACCTACTGGACACACGGTTGACGCCACTAGCTAGCTGCTGGTACAGGTTTGACGATGCCGCCAGATTTCTTTCAAGGAACTGAGGCACCTGGCGAAAGGAGGGCTCCTTTTGTTCCTATGGTATATTTTCAGCTACCTTTGCCCGTTCTCGTCGAAGATGCTTGAAGAGCCATATCAAAATCCATTTTAGGTTTGTCCAGTTATTCAAGTCGGCAATGTAACCCATCCGGGTGAGGGCGATTCTGCAACTATGCGTTTCATATATCAGCTTCCTTAGTGTGTCGGTGTCCTCAGCAACAATAAGGCCTCTGACCAGTATACGATGAATGAAGATCTGCGCTATGCCATGGAGCCGTCCGAACTCCGTCTGAAGTATATCTATTACTTCTACGAAGCTGTTGCTTTCTAGTAGCAATACGCAATCCTCTATTGCTGCCTTGGCTTTGCCGGTGCAATAGTGGATAAGATATGTCGCTGTGTTGTCAACAAGTCTACTGGCGACGTTCACTTGGAAGCTTTTCATAAACTTTGCGGAGTTCCGCGAATTTATCTTATTCTACCTTCGGTAGCGTCATAGTTGATATAATGGATTGTAGGGAAACTTTATCGCCAATGAAAGCATCATTCAGAGATCCTGACTCCTGCTCCGTGGTGGTGCCAGCCGATTGTAGTTCATCTTCCGAGGAGTAGTACTGCTGAGTTTATAGAGTAGACTGGCCAGTGCCTTACATTTCAATCCAGCCCTCTTTTTACTAATTTCCAGTTGTCGCAAGCACTCCACTAAGTCTTCCTCCAAAACTTCTCGCTGAAGCTTAGCGTTTAACTGACGTGAAGAAAACCTATTCGACCTAACGCTACCAGCCTTACTGGTCATTGATGGGCAATGGCATGGGGAGACAAAACATGGGTTGCTAATGCGGTTCACCAGAGACGTGGATGGCGTGTGATAAGCGTCAAAAATTTCTCAAAGAGGCGATCGGGCTTTGGCTCTTTCGCACGATTTGGTTCTAAGATTGTACACTTTCGTTAGAGACAGTCTTCCCTGCGTCCAAGGAAAACTGGTCCAATGTGAGTACTGTAGAATAATTCGACGTATTCAGGAAAGCCCAAATGAGCGACGTGCAACAGCACAAGCCAGAAATTGTGGAATTTTGAGATTTATCAAGCGGCACTTCATGTACAAAATACATGCATACATACATACATACATACATACATACATACATACATACATACATACATACATACATACATACATACATACATACATACATACATACATACATACATACATACATACATACATACATACATACATACATACATACATACATACATACATACATACATACATACATACATACATACATACATACGTACATACTTACATACACACATATATACAAACATAAAATACATACACACACAAACCCCATCAAATTATGGGGGGTCTCTGTCCGTATCGCTGCAAAAATTAGCAGAAGTCCAAGGAAAGCCCGGAGAAGACGGCAAATGGATCTTAGTTAGCGACACACGTCTGAGCACAACACGCCGTAGCGAAAAATGGTTGAAAAGCGCGCTTAAAAGATGGCCCACAAAATTGCTTCTATATATCAGGAGTTTAAAGTTCATGGAGGATTGCAAATGCGCATCGACTTTATGAGTTAGACACAGTAAACAGCAGGCTCGGACAAGAGAAGGGTTTGACCGGGGGAAAGAAAGTACAATCTGGCGCATCGCATACCTTATGCGTTTGAAATTTTGAGATCCTAGTTCAATTTGACCGGCTGAATGACGCCAACTGTGCTACTTTACCAGAGCTGACGTTCTGGTTCCTCATTTTCCCCACTTTACACATTTTTTATCAAATGTGAGGCAGCCTCTTGTTTTGACCTACCCCGTTTTGTTTTCTCCCGCCACCTTCAAATCCTAACGATCTGATCTTGCTCGATGTTCTCCCCAAAAAAGAGCATAGTAACTGTGCTTCCCTGCTCGTGCCGGTGTAATAGTGACCACGTCTATATTGGCTGAAGCCAACAGCCTACGATGCTGTCGTTTTCCCAAAACTCCCTGTACTCACAACCCCCACCTGTCACGCCATTATTCAGACTGTAACCATATGATCATGTCTGAAGGCATGCCACCCACAAGTTGGGAATAAACATTGTTATATTCCATGGGCGCCCCAGTAGAAATGTCCGAGGTTGTGCCCGCGTAGAAGAAATCGGAAGTAGAATTTTTACACCGATTGATGACGATATATTTTTACCGAATCTCAATTAAAAATTTCTTATATTGCAGTATGCTGTTCCGTGGATGAATACGTGGTCGGCGAATCTTACATGAAAAATACCTCGAGCAACTAGCCCTTACCACTGACCGCAACTTTAAGCCGCGTCCTCTGAGACAAAAAGTCAACTTTCAGACATAGATAAGCACCAAAATGACGACACTTCTAATGTGGTTAATGAAAGGCTTTAGAATCAAATCGGGTATTAAACAGCTCAAGACCACAGGCTTGTAATCCCGTCTTGCTCAGCAACTTGCTGCGTTAATTGTTCGTCCTTATTAGTTCTCGGTTTCGACAGCTCCATGTCACATTCTGTCAGGTGATATCCATTGTGGCCAAACAAATACATAATCAAACATCCAACATGTCCATGGTTACGATTTGTAAACGTCAGCTTTCTCTGCTCACTACTCAACAATCAACATCAAAATACTTATGAATGCTTAGTCCCCAGCAAGATCGTTTAAACGGAACGCGCAAATAATACACTCACCCTGGTCGGTAGGGCTTTTCGCATTCTCGTCTATGCGGAAGTAAAAACGGTGAAGTACACTGCAGATTAGACAGTCTACTCCATTTTGCTTTCAACACTATATGGTTGAGATCCACTACCCATACAAACTATGTTTTCTAGCCAAATACGCGTCCCCCTGATGAAACATACCGTTGATCACTTGAAATATTTGGCCAAACGATATCGACTCAATGCACTACTGAAAGTCTTCGCTACCAATGATAGCAATTCTAGCCTTCAATTCATCAGATCCCTATCCATTAAAATGCAACCTCACATTCAGTTTCACATTCTGGTTCAATTGTTTACTTGTACGATTGTACTTTATTAGAACCGATGAATATTCGAACGAGTCCACTAAAACCCCCTTGCGTGTGATCGCCATTCCCTCTCAGCAACACAGATGGAAATAGCCCTCAGGTCAAACCACCAACTAAATCAAGTCGAAACCTTTGCCAACACATTCCGACTTGTGCTTCTTTAAATTACTATCAATATTTTATTGTTCCGAATACTGTCATTAATATCATAAAATTTGTGGTCACAGGAAGATTCCAACATCTTCGATGGTATTTCCAATGCCTCCCTCTTGCGCTGCCAATTCTGCAAGGCAATAAGAAGTGCATTTCGTCAGAAGCGCTCGAGGAAGTTCAGCATTCATCAAAACTCGGAGTGAGTAAACCGTTAAAAACTGGTTAGAGCACGGGCCAAGTGACGACCCATTTGAACGACCACTCCACTAGCGTAATAAAATATTACCTCCAAACTGGCCACACGCATGCGAGTTCATAATATAGTGTGAATGACCCGAAGGAATTTCCTCAAAGGGGTTAATCTGGTAAACTTTTACGTGTTCTGCATTCTGTATTTGGGCACGAAGGAAATACAGATACTGGTGTTCCGAAATCAGCCTGGTTTATCTGTGTTATGTCCATCCAACCACAATTATTCGGAAAACATTTTGTCCCTTTCCATTTTACTTATGAACGTATTCGATTACATCAAAGCAAATAAGCTGGTGCCTCTCCAATTTGTCATATCTTTTTGGTGCCAAGCCGGCCTATCTTAGTTCAGTGCATCATCCGGTACGAAACGAAACTTGAAACATATTGCACAAAGCGTTTCCTATATCAAAAGTATGAATATATTCGAAAAATTATTACAATCAACTAGAACTCGTCTAACCCGAACACATTTCTTCTTTACAACCACCGAGAGAGGTAATCGGCTAAAGCGCATACATTGCAGGATAGGGTGGACGAATTTGACGTGGTGCGTTCCGATCCGGTCTAACTACACCGGATGCGCCTTGGGCTAGTCCGGATTCATCATATCCTATCTGTGGAAATTTCAGTTGCAAATTACGAATTTATGGTCTGTTAGCCTTGCTTTCATTAAATCGTCTGTTGCACTCAAACGCTGAGGAGAAAAATCCACATGATAAATGAAGCTAATGTGTGTGCCGACTGGTTTCTAGCAACGCTTCCTTGTATAATAGGTCGGAATATTTCAACGAATACGAAAGGTGATAACGCAATCTCAAGTGTGATCAAAGACAGACGAACAATTGTGGAAGATTTTAAGTAGACGCAAGTTCACTGACGAAATATTAAATGCTACTAAGCAATCTCATCAGTAGTTGAATATATATGTATATGACCACTGCTTCTTGCAGTTCATCATTTGCGCATGAGGCCTCAGACAGAGAAAACGTGGACAATGCTTTCCGACTGAGGAATCCTGACGTATACTAGCTCAATATTGCCAAGAATTCTCTCGATCTTTTATTATTTTCTGCCTTTCCTTCTTAGACAAGGAAGCCTTTACGCCAATCTTACTGTCTGTGTTCAAAAGCACGCCTACGTGATTCCATTTTCGGGCCACCATACCCTAGATGTTATTTTGTGTAAACTAAACACCTAACCCAATATATCTATGTACGTACGAAAACATACAAAATTGGTGAACTGACGGCCGTAGAGCATTTTATGAAAATGTTTGACGGCCAAAGTTCGTTTTCTCTCTGACTGTAGTTGTGCTTGGTTGATGTCAGGGATCTGGCCGCATGTGCAATAACTTTCTGGAGTCCCAGTAAAATCTCATGTTATGTGCTCCAATGAACGCAGTCGGTGTGGTCGTGCCTGCCGAATTTTAGTCTGTTTGGCTATGGGTCTCTCGCCCACTATTTCATTTGTCATCCAGAAAAATCGCACCAAATAGATTCACATTCGCCCGGATACGACCACCGGACTTTGGTGTCATTCTCTACCTTCCGCCTAGAAGGTTCAGCGTGTGACTTGCCGTTCGGCATTAGCACAACTAAACAATCAGCCGAATCAGTGAATATAACACCCCAAACAGCATCTTCCCCACATCCAGTTCCTTTGAACCAGCGCCCAATCCATATTTGTGCAGGTATTGGGTCACGAAATAAGCAAGGATGCTAGTGACAGCCATGGGCGGCCCATTCTTCTTAGGGCCTCTACTATAAGGACTACTGCCTAAACAAGCCCATTGTATGCAGTATAATTTCGTGTCACTGACTGAATACTGAGCACTTATTGACCAATGATGATGCATGCTTCGCGGATAACATATCGCAGCATTTAGGTGCTTTGCTGAACACCGGACGAGCCGATAAGAAGTGACCGACAATTCGGATCCAGTTGTGTACTAATGTGTACTAATTCCGACTGTCCGAGCAAGTACAAATTAGTTGTAGGCAGAAATTTCGCCGATGGAACTAAACCATTTTACCTGGGACTATTGGACGTTGAGTTCTAAGCGGACGACGTTTTCAGAATATTCTAAATCACTGGTTTAACAACCCATTGGGGTTCGCCTATAAAAATCTGAAGGGAGGTCTTGGAGCCGTAAACCTGCCCGATAGATCTGCACATGTACCAAGCTTTTGTGTCATTTTCCCGATTTCTCTGACTTTCTCTCAACCAGCCTGATATAATCCGTTTGTTCAGACGACACTCTCCGATGTCATAGACCGATATGTGTTACGGGACGAAACGCGTACTTCGAAACTCAGTATCCATAACTGGTATCCATAACTGGCTTAACCAGCTTTTTGCAACATGGCTCTATTTAATTCCAAATTGATCCTAATTTAGTGCGGTCGTCATGTTCGGAAACGCACTCAAACCAAGCAGGTTCATTCGGAAACATCGCCAGCGTAAACTGAAAGAACCAGAGCGGGTCAGCAAAACTTGCATGCCATTGACATACAAGAATTATTCTCCTGAGTGGAGTTTCGTGTATATTTATTTGTGCAAGATGCCAGACTCCCAAGTTCACAATAGTCCAACCCACGGAAATTGCCTGGATAATTCCCTCCGTTTCACAAAGTTTTGACAAAACCATCGAGGCGTTAGTTTGCTTTCGGCGCAAAAGCCTCGACAGGTCAGGTGAGTAATTCATCAGATTGGCCGAGTTTTATGGCAGACGGTGAGCCGTTCAGCAATGCTTGTTTTGTGCAGGGAACTGTCTCAATTTTGAAATTCACTTTTAGAGTCCCATCAGAAATGCGTCTGCCGGAGTTGCACGACCGATGCGTCGGAATGGGACAGGACAAAATCATTTTCGTCTGGCTTGGCTTCTTTGTTTTTCAATTTAGATGGCCTTAATTGATGAGTAGCCTTGGATGCCGCCGATAACTTTTTTGGTCTACGCTTTTTTGACATACTACGAGAAATTCCTCAAGTTATGAGCGCAGACTTGTACTCGTGTCCTTGTTCGTGAATTGCTGCACCACTCGTTTGCCCCCATTAACGCGGTTTTCTCTTCTACCCACAGATTTTGTTATTTTGGTTTTGCGCTTTTAGCCCCTTTCTTGTTTTTCCCTGAAATTAAACCGTTCTTTGACCTGGTCGTCGCACTTGTTGTTTACGTCAGTATGGGGTTTCGCTATCTTGTAAACAGTTGGCTTTGAGTCACTATAAGCTCTTAGATCCGTTAGAGGTTACCAGTTCCTAAATCGGTGTATAGAAGTCGGCGTAGTACTACGATTGAGGTTTGTATAATTTTTCTGTCTTATTATTGTATTTATGCCTTTCCATTTGTAGATAAACCTCCATTTGAACAATTTGGCTCTTTGCGTTTTGCACGTTACTCAGGGTGGTCCAAGAGATTGTTGGAAACAATCCTAGAGTTCAAGTATCCCTTGGATCCCGGACGTTCACTCGAATGGGAATTCCGGAACCCTGGAACCAATATGACCGGAACACAAAGCGGCAAGTTACAAGAAACCATGTCGCACACAGAGTTTGTTAACATTAGGAACGATAATTTTGATAAAATTGTTGGCCGTGACCTTTGTGTTTCGCAGCATTCTTTATTATATAGACATTCTTCCACCAAAACGGTCGTAGCTGCTAGTGTATTGGCAAGCCGAAGCATGGGTTTGGTGCGTAACTCATCGTGGTCAAACTGATTGCTGAAAACAAACTGTAAAAAGGTCCCCGGGGTATCGATAGCTCCACGTGAGTTAACATCCACTGAACGCGAAAAAATATATGACCCAAAATCCAACATACCACTGGTTGCGATTTGTCAACGCCAGCATTAACTGCTCACTGAACAGCAATCAACATCAAATTACCTATGAATGCTCAGTCCCAAGCAAGATCGTTAATTAGGAAAGGGCAAATAATAAACTCACCCAGGTAGGGAGGGTTTTTGTCAGCTTTATTTATGCGGAAGTAAAAACGGTGAAATAAAATAACAGTTAGGCAGTCTGTTCCGCTTTGCTTTCAACACTACATGATTGGGTTCTACCACCAATAGAAACTAAGTTTTCTAGCCAAATATGAATTGCCATTATCAAACATATTTTTGATCACCTGAGACACTTGGTCGAATGATATCGATTCGATGCACTACTGAAGGTCTCCGCTACCAATGATGCCAATTCTAGCTGTCAATTCAGCAGATTCCAACCAAGTAAAATCCAACCCCACATTCAGTCCCACATTCTGGCTCAGTTGTTTACTTGTGCAATTGGACATTATTGGGACCAATGAAGAACCGAATATGTGCACCCAAAACTCGTTCAGCCTGGTCGCCATTCCCTCTCAGCAACACACCGGATAGTAGACGTGTTCTAGTATTTGGCTTTGCACATCTTTCGTCACGCCAAACCAACGACATACCAACGCACCGAATTCCCGAAATGAGAAAGCATTTTGCCTAATGAAAGTGTGCGTTCTGAGCTTGAAAATCTTCTTACTATTTCCTCGCCGTGTGTTTGCTGGATCAACGTTCACAAACTTGTTGAAAAAACCTTGTTCAAGCAAGGCATCAGTAAGAATTAAGTCTTCCCTGAGGCGAGGCCACTCCAGGAGAACATAGGGGAAGCACCACGAGACGCGTTTCATTGTCCACGGATTTAAGGCCAGCAACCAATTTTGCCGCAGCTCGCTGGACATGCTCAATGAGATTTACGTCCTTCTTCCGTTCTGAGTAGACAACCTGATTGGCATATTCAAGATGCGTTCTGACGTAGGCCTCATAGGGTATTCGGAAGTCCATGCGAGTAATGCGGGAGAGGGGCCGCCGAATCATCCATAGAACAATGAATGCCATTTGGGCCGCTTTCCAATGGTGGAGTGAGAAAGGCATGTTTCACGAGAGCCAGGTACCAAATTTTTTCTGTACATACATGCGACCCTGCCAATCCCGGTTGTCCTTTCTGATGCCACTCCTACACGTTTTTGCAATGCACTGTAAATACGAGTTCCACTGCGTGAGTCCTCCGGCTACCACTTCACTCATCTGCTGCTAGTAGGTGACTTCAAGTCTCCAAAAGTCTCCCGGACGGAAGTCCAGTGCGTCGAATCAAGTGGAATTTCTGCAGCGGCGCTGACTAAAGTCATTCAACAGAGCGCTTGGACTCAACATGTCATTGCACTCACCGAATACCGCGCTGGCCAACAACCATCCCTCCTGGATTTGGTCACCACCAACACAAGACACTTCGTTGATCAGGTGATAGTTAATGCTACAGTATGACAAAGCGACCACCATGTGCTGACCTTTGATTTCAACTTCTATTGGGCCTGAAACCACTAACCCCAAACGTGGATTCGAAACTTCTGCCGTGCAGACATTTCAGGAATACACAGCTTTCGTGAACAAGTTGAACTGAGACCAGCCTCAATGGAGAAATTTTATAGGGCCATTGTCCAGAAAGTTCACGGGGCTGACGCGCTGTTAGTCCCAAAAAACAGACCGCAGCCAAGCTGGCATCTCGTAAAATGCGGAACCGCTGTAAATCAGAAATCCGCCAATGGAACATGCGAAAACAAGCCACCATTCTAGACCTCACACGGAAAGACAGAAATGTGCTGTGCCATCCGCGTTCTCCTGCAAGGACAGGAACGATGGGCCCACGAATGACACATGAGTGGCATCTGAGTTTCACAGAGAACACAATGCAGGTCTATATACAGTCTCAGCGCTCTCGTCACATCCAAGCTTGTCAACGCGTATCTACAAACGGTTCTAACAGAATTCTTCTTCACGGTGCAGGACATTCGTCAAATCCTGCAGGTTTGAACCCGACGAAGATCAACTAGGGATCCCGAAGGAACGTCGTAGACACTGCCATCTCATTTCTATATGGTGTTTCGTCAGTCGCTTGACGAAGGCCACCTTTCCTCTGTTTGGAAGGAGACAATTGCCACGCCAATCTACAAAACTGGTGACCGACTATCGCTTGGCAGCTACAGGCCTATAAGCCTCACTAGCGTGCCATGCAAGGTGATGGAACGCATTCTGAAGCAAGCCATCTTAGATCACCTTAGTTCCAACAATCCGACACTCCAGTTGAGCACGGATTTCTCTCTCAAACCGTTCCTGCGTGACGAACATGCTCGTATTTATGGACAGCTCAACCAAAGCCAAAGACGAGGAACTCACATCGGATGTCTTAGTTTTGACTTCTCAAAAGCAATTGATCGAGTCCCACACGTAGCGCTGCTCCACAAACTCGAGTCTTACGGGATTCAAGGAAAAATCCTACACTGGATCGGGGCATTCCTATCAGGCAGATCATTCCGAGTGAAAGTAGGCTCGAACTACACTTCTGCGACGCCGGTCTCTATTGGAGTTCCTCAGGGCTCCGTCCTGGGACCTTTGCTGTTTCTGATATACGTCAATGTCCTTCCAGCTGTTCTTGCAAGTCCATGTCCACTTTTGCGGACGACTTGAAATCGTGGAGTTCCAATTTCAGTGCCCTCCAAATTGGTGTAGACGCCGCAAAGCAGTGGTCGTTGCACTGGCATCTTCCTCTGAATGACGAAAAGTGCGTCCATATGTCATTTTGAGGGAACTCAGCGAACTCCTTTGTCATGCATGGTGAGAACGGACCAGAAGACATCACGAGGATAGATGCCAAAAAGGATTTGGGTATCTGGCACTCTCCAAACCTGTCCTTCTCACTGCACCTTGAGAAATCGGCCCAGAAGGCGTTCGCTGTTCTACGGATGACTCGGCGCACCTTCTGCCGTATTACTCGCACGGACTTCCAAATACTCTATGGGTCCTATGTCAGACCGCTCCGTGAATATGCCAACCCGGTTGTCTACTCGGGACGCATATAAGATGTAATCCTCATTGAGCGTGTCCAGCGAGCTGCTACGAAAATGGTTGCCGGTCTCAAGTCCATGGACTACGAAACGCGCCTCGTGGTGCTTGACCGCTTTTCCTTGGAGGATCGCCGTCTACGAGGGGACTTAATTCTTACTTAAGCCCTGTTTGAACAGGGCTTGGCAAAGAGATTTTAACCCTTGATCCTGAAAGCACACAGCGGCGACATCGAAAGAAGAGTTTTAAGCTCAGAGCGCACAACCTCATTAGGCAAACTTTCTTCATATTTCGTGTAGTTGCCGCGTGAAATAAACTTTCTCAGACGGTTGTTCACGCTCTATCTAGAACCCAGTTCAAAACACTAGTGGACACGCGCTGGCAAGCATACTATCCAGCGCTGAGAACCTGAAGAGCAGTGCTACACCCTTTTATCACTTGTGCATTTCACGTGAAAGACAGCCGCTAAACAGCCGACCCGGGGCACTGGGCCGAAAGCCTCGGTCCTGTGTATCAAAACCCGAATCCGTCAATCTAACACCGTAATGCCTTCTCGTCCGTTCACAAAATGCATGACAACTGCTCTCGCCGCGTCGCCTCCAAATGACACACGGACGCACTTTACATTAGTCACAGGATAGTGCCAGACTAGCGACCACTGCTCTGCAGCACACACATCCATTTGCAGGGCACTGGCATTAGACCCCAGGGTTTCAAGTCGTCCGGATAAAGTGGTCATTGGCGTGCATAAACATCTGGAAGGTTGTTGACGTACATCAGAAACAGCACTGGTCCCAGAACAGAGCCTTGCGAACTCAAATGGAGAGTGGCGCCGGAGAAGATTAGCTCGAGCCTGCTTTCACCCAAAAGGTTCTGTCTGATAGGAACCACTTAATCGCATATTGAATGTCCCGTAGGACTCCCGTAAGACTCGAGTTTGAGGAGCAGCGGAACCTGTGGTGCTTGGTCAAATGCTTCTTAGAAGTCGACAAAATATGGCATCCGATACAAGTCCCTTGTCCTCGGCTTGGGTTATGCTGTCCACAATTACAAGCATGTTCGTCACGCAGGAACGCTTTGAGAGAAATCCGTGTTGAACTGAAGATATCAGGTTGTGGGTAGTAAGATCATCTAGGGTGGCTCGCTTCAGAAAGCGTTCCATCACCTTGCACGGCGCGCAAGTGAGGCTGATAGGTCTGTAGCCGCCGGCAGATATTCGGTCACCAGTTCCATAGCTTGGCGTGACAATCCCTTCATTCCAAGTAGAGGGAAGGTGGCCCTCGTTAATTGCCTGACGGAACACCAGGTAGGAATGTGTTACCAGTGTGAATGATATTTCCTTCACGCTCCCTGGATGGACCTCATCTGGTTCCAACGCGCACAACGAATTGATCCTGTGCAGGGGCCGACAAATATCCTCCTCCGCTCAATATAACGCCTTGACAAGATTGGATCTGACGAGGGTACCGGGGTTGAACATAGATCTGCAGAGTATTCTCTGGGGACCTCAGATACCACTATTGCGTCACTCGTGGATTCCACCGTCTTTTTCCCCAAGCAGAACGCGGTTGGCTTATTCCTGCGGCGATATCTTTTGTTTAAACGGCAGTTTTCTGTTCTTTCGGGCGTGGTATAGAATAGTAGAATTTTTCGTATATTCAACTGACGACATTCTTATTTAGAGCGGTCCCGCATTTCCCGAGATGCCACGTCCGTTTCGTGTTTTCTGTAGGCATCTATTTGTAGGTTAATTGAGCTCTCTTGTACAGTGGACACAGAGTTCTTTCCTATTTTGCCGATTTTCACACATTTCTCGCTTTCCCATTCGCATTAGATGCTGCTACTGGATACTTTTGTGCTCGACACCATCCCAGAAATTCCATCGGCTGCGTCGTCGTAGGCATAGCCTGTGCACGGATTACAAAACCACGCTTCACAGACAGGATCCGCAAGCCAGTGAGGCCAACGCAAGTAAAACCTCGGCTTCGAACCGACGTCAACAACTTCCAAGGAAGCTGTTAGGCGGACTTCCACACAGATGCCGCTTTACCACTCACATTTGGTGCTGCCACGGCAAATAATCCTATCCCACGCAAGATTGGCCAGTAATTCCGGACTCTTGCCGTTCCGACATCAAGCACATGTCTGATTGGTCGAAAATAAGGACCCAGCAGCGAATAATGACCCAATGTTGGCCGAATGCTGGTTTCCAATCGTGCATGCAGAACGCATTTGAATTTCCAGCGGGTTATTGCTGCTTACGCTATGTATATGAAGAGCTGTATAAGTGCTTTTGACTTCGTTTCGCGACGTTAAGATAGCTTGTGCACCTTTGGTGGTCGTTTTGACGTGAACGCTAGCTGGGAAGGCTCGGCCCGAGAACAAAGCTGAGAAAAGTATCTTTACTACAACTGGAGAACGGGAAACCACGATATCAATCGAAACTAATCAGCTCCGAGAACTTTCGCAGCAGCAACAAAAGCAGTTTAAAGATGCTTAACTGAGGCTCATTGAATCACTGACTCAGAGACTGCATATCCAGACACCAGCAGCCAGCACTGGTGAATCTTCCGTTAAAATAACTTGTGCACCTTTGGTGGTCGTTTTGACGTGAACGCTAGCTGGGAAGGCTCGGCCCGAGAACAAAGCTGAGAAAAGTATCTTTACTACAACTGGAGAACGGGAAACCACGATATCAATCGAAACTAATCAGCTCCGAGAACTTTCGCAGCAGCAACAAAAGCAGTTTAAAGATGCTTAACTGAGGCTCATTGAATCACTGACTCAGAGACTGCATATCCAGACACCAGCAGCCAGCACTGGTGAATCTTCCGTTAAAATAACTTGTGCACCTTTGGTGGTCGTTTTGACGTGAACGCTAGCTGGGAAGGCTCGGCCCGAGAACAAAGCTGAGAAAAGTATCTTTACTACAACTGGAGAACGGGAAACCACGATATCAATCGAAACTAATCAGCTCCGAGAACTTTCGCAGCAGCAACAAAAGCAGTTTAAAGATGCTTAACTGAGGCTCATTGAATCACTGACTCAGAGACTGCATATCCAGACACCAGCAGCCAGCACTGGTGAATCTTCCGTTAAAATAACTTGTGCACCTTTGGTGGTCGTTTTGACGTGAACGCTAGCTGGGAAGGCTCGGCCCGAGAACAAAGCTGAGAAAAGTATCTTTACTACAACTGGAGAACGGGAAACCACGATATCAATCGAAACTAATCAGCTCCGAGAACTTTCGCAGCAGCAACAAAAGCAGTTTAAAGATGCTTAACTGAGGCTCATTGAATCACTGACTCAGAGACTGCATATCCAGACACCAGCAGCCAGCACTGGTGAATCTTCCGTTAAAATAACTTGTGCACCTTTGGTGGTCGTTTTGACGTGAACGCTAGCTCTACCACCCGCAGTCGGGTGCTGCTTCAGCCAAAAAGCCTATCCCACACAAGATTAGCCAGGAATTCGGGACGCTTGCCGGTCCG